>APFE030754217.1:41482-66013 GCA_000404065.3 Pinus taeda
ATTTGCTCATTTGTGGAACAATGACAGAGATGGATTGTTTTGGCCTCAACATGATGTCAAATCAGATGATATTTAGTATTGATATGCTTCGTTCGATCATAGAACTTTGGGTTCTTGGCCAACTTTATTGCAGAGGTGTTGTCAATCATGAGTGGAGTTGATTGTACTTGTTTTACCTGCAAATCTTCAAGAATTTTCCTGAGCCACACAATTTCTTTGTTGCTTCAGCTGCTGCCACGTATTCTGCTTCTGTTGTGGAATCTGTTGGAACTGATTGTTTGCGTGATCTCTAGGAGATAGCTCCTGATCCAAGACTCATAGCATATCCTGAAGTAGATACTCCAATTTGTTTGTCTCCATCGAAGTCTGAATCAGAGTATCCGATCAAACTGAAGTCATCCACCTGTGTGTACTTGATTCCATAGTCTTGAGTTCCCTTCAAGTACTTTAAAACTCTTTTTGCAGTAGACCAATGTCCCTCACAAGGCTTTCGCATAAACCTGGAGAGGATTCCATCAGAAAATGAAATGTCTGGTCTGGTAGTAGTAAGGTAGTTGAGACTTCCTACAAGCTGTCTATACTTTGTTGCATCCTCAAATTCCTTTCCTTCAATAGATGTGAGCTTTAAGTTTTGTTCCATTGGAGTAGTAAGAGGATTGCACTCTGTCATGCCAAAATCTGTTTAACAAATATCTAATGTATTTCTTTTGAGAAAGAAATATGGACTTTGGATGTTGGGTTACTTAAATGCCAAGATAGTAATGAACATAGCCCAAATTCATTTCAAAACTTTTCCCCAATTACTTCTTTATGGATGCAATATAGATTTCATTGTTCCCTGTCATTAAAAGATCATTACATATACCACAAGATATACAACTGTTTTGCCAACTTTCTTGACAAATAAAGTTGCATCATCAAGATCAAAATGATTGAAGTTGAGTTTCAGAAGATGCTCAATTAGTTTTTCATACCAGGCTCGTGTGCTTGTTTGAGGCCATACAAGGACTTCACAAGTTTCATACTTTATGTTCATGTCCTTTCACAGCAAATCCTTCAGGCTGGGACATAAAAACATTCTCTTTTAGATCTCCATTCAAGAAGGCAGTTTTTACATCCATTTGATGGACTTTCCAACCGTTCTGAGCTGCTAGTGCAAAGAGTGTCCGGATGGTGGCCCATTTTGCTGTGGGGGCAAAAGTTTCCTCATAATCGACCCCTTCCTTCTGTGCAAAACCTTTTGCCACAAGCCTAGCTTTGTGCTTTCAAGTGAGCCATCAGCTTTGTACTTGTTCTTGTAGACCCACTTGCAGCCAATTGGTTTGGTTCCAAATGGAGGATCAACCAAGCCATCATACTCCTTTTTGCATTGCTTCTTTTCATTCATCATGAGAAGCAGCTTCTTTAAAGGAAGTTGGTTCAAAATCTGTAGACAAGTTCAATTCACAATCATAAGAAACATCCATATCAACAGGTGAATTAGAGTCATCGACATCACCTCCATTTTGTCGATTTGAATTTATGGTTCCTGTTTTTCCAATTTCATCAGGATGAACACTTTCAAGTGTCTTTGTCAGCCACTTTGGGGGACCTTTCTGAGATGGTCCAGGCTGCTCTGATGATTGAGTTGGGAGTGAATCAAGATTGAGTCTCCCAATTCTATCAATTACATCACTTAAAGCATCATCCGTTGTTGGAGTTTCAGTCGGGGGAGAGTATTCTTCAGAAGAAGATTCCACGTGTTGATCTAGTATAGGAATCCCCCCTTCAAGATGTGGAATCTGATTTTCAAATTCTTGAAATGATTTCATTTTTGTGAATCTATCCAAGCGATCAAGTTGCTGCTCAACAACATTGTCAGATTTGGATGATTCAAGAGTCTCCCAATTCTATCAATTACATCACTTAAAGCATCATCCGTTGTTGGAGTTTCAGTCGGGGGAGAGTATTCTTTAGAAGAAGATTCCACATGTTGATCTAGTATAGGAATCCCCCCTTCAAGATGTGGAATCTGATTTTAAAATTCTTGAAATCATTTCATTTTTGCAAATCTATCCAAGCGATCAAGTTGCCGCTCAACAACATTGTCAGATTTGGATGATTCAAGAAAAATTACATCTCTAGATATAACAAACTTTTTATTTTCTTCATCATAGAGGCGGTATGATTTGAAGGTATTTGAATACCCCAAGAAACTTACAACTTCTAGCACCAAGTTTGTTTCTATGTACCTTTGGTATCAAAGCATAACGGGTGGAACCAAAGATCCTGAGATGTTTTACCAAAGGAACATTTCCATACAACAATTCATAAGGAGTCTTGTTTCTTATAGCATTAGATGGACATCTATTCTTTATATATACAGCACATAGAACAGCATCAACCCAAAACATTATCTTTACATTTTGAAGAAAAGCATGGATCGTACCATATTCAAGATTGTTCTATTCATTCTTTCAGCTACACCATTCTGTTGGGGATTATAAGGCACAGTTGTTTGATGTTTGATCCATGTTGGCGAAGATAGTTTTCAAATTCATTTAATGTATATTCTTTTCCATTATCAGTGTGAATAGACCCAATATGAGATTGTGCATCATTTTCAATCCATTTATGAAAATTCTTGAATGTTTGAAAAGCATCAGATTTGTTCTTAAATAAATAAACCCAACACATTCTAGTGTAGTCATCAATAAATGTCATGATATATTTATTTCCATTTGCAGAAGAAACAGGCATTGGACCACATAAATTTGAATGAATCAGTTCAAGCTTCCTATTTTCTCTTGAATGTGAATCATGAAAAGACCGTTTGCTATGCTTTCCTAGAATGCAAGCATCACATTGCTTAAGTTTTCTAGGAATTGTAAGCAAACTAGCAACACCATTTTTCTTCAATAAGCGGATACTGTCATAGTTTAAATGTCCAAGTCTAGCATGCAATAATAAACTTGATGGAAGTGTACCTTCTTCATGATGAGAAATATATGAGAAATGTTGTGCATGAGCAGATGTTCCTTGCAGTTTGAAAAGCCTTTCTTCTTCTATTCCCCTCATGACAAGTGAGTGGTCAGATGCTTTTCTTACCTCAAGCTTTCCATCAAACATATGAATGGGGTGACCTTGCTAGCGGATGTGGACCAAGGACAACAAGTTTCTCTTGAGCTGTGGGAGATATAGAACATGATCCAGAAGAAAGTCTGGAAGACCAGGCAGTTTAAGTCTGATTGTGCCAAGCCCTGGTGGCTTGATTTTTGATTGATCTGCAAAGTATACTGCTCCATTAACATTGTCAGTGAAATCTTCAAAAAAATCTTTTCTATGTGTCATGTGACAGGTTTCTCCTGAATCAAGCAACCAATCATTTTTCCAGGAAGCAAGTGAAGCATTAAACAAATGTTCATTTACTCCAATGTTACATTGTGCCTCAACATAGTGAGTGGATTCAGGTGCTTTACCTTTGTATTTATCATCAGTTTTACCTTTCTGTTGGTTTCTTCTCTGCTCAATTTTGTCATATGGTAGCTTGCATGTGGATGCATCATGTGATCCATTTCTTTTGCAGCGTATACAGTGCAAATTTTCCTTTTCTCCTTGAGAATGTCTGCCCCTCCTACCTCTGAAATATCTTCCTCTTCCTCTTCGTCCACCTCTTCCTCTTGTAGAATCTTAAGCATGATGTTTTTCTTTATGACCAAGGCACACAGTCTCTTCAGAAGACTCAGGAGTTGTTTTCTTTCCAAAAGCTTTTTCTCTTTCAGCAAAATTTTTCACAAGAGAGTCAAAGGTCACATCTTTGAGATTTCCATTTGCTTGCAAAGACTCAAGATAATTGGAGTAAGTAGGATAAATTGCCTTGAGAAAATCAATAAGAGGGATATCCAGCTCAACCTTAGTGGATTTGATATCATGCATTATAGACTTTATTTCAGATGCAAGAGCAAGAGGATCATTATTTTGCAGTTCAAGAGTGAAGAGTTTAATCATGAGTTGGACGATTTCAAGTGTAGAATGTGAATCATAGAGTTCTTTCAACTTTTGTAAAGCTTCAAAGGCAGTTGAATATGATGAAATATGGCAACTCACCTCTTTATTTACAAAAGTTGTGATTAATGCATAAGCTTTGATGTTCTTGTTTTCCCAAATGGCAAGCTCTTTGTCTGAGGTAGGTTGTACTGGGTCACTGTCTCCTTCTCCAACACACACTCCTTTCCACAACTCATTGAAGATGAGGGTGTGTTGTATCATCCAGGACCAATCAGGATAGTTCTCCTTGCCAGTGAGAAGTATTCCTACCATAGAGATGATTGAATGCATTGTAAAAAAAAACTTCTGCTGATATACAGTGAAATTGTACTCAAAAGGGCAAAAAGATTTCAAATACTTTATGCACTATGTTTTCTTCAAATCCCTCCAAAGTTTATAAAAATATCCTCATATAATATTTCCATATCACCTCCTTTTTTTTTTCTTCTTTTAAACAGGAGCTCCACACACATATAAAGTCAACAATGGATTCAAATGGAAACCATTCAATATATATACCATTAAATATATATACGTTGGACCATTCAACAACATTAATATCACAGTTCAATATTCAAAACTCAAAACGCTGTGTCAAACAACAACACGACAGTTTAATATCAAACAAAGTTAATACAATACAACGTCCAAATACCACCACAACATTTCAAATACCATTATACAACGTTAATATACAATGCAGTTCAATGCCATTCAAAGGGACAATGTTAGCATACAACGCAGTTCAATGCCATTAAAAGGGACAGTGTTACCATTCAATGCAGTTCAATGGACTGTTCAATATACCATTCAATATATGCCAAGAGTGCTTCAAGCGTTGACAAAACCTATTTCAGTGCCCGTCCAAACATATGGCAACGTTAAACAGACAAGCTTAAGCGTTCAAGAGACAATGAGACATCACTTAAAAAATACAGACAGACAAGGAAACATATGGGACAACATTTAAAAAATATGGGACAGGGACAACGTTAAAACATATGGCAGTGTTAAACAGACAAGCTTAAGCATTCAAGAGACAAGCTATAGACAGTGGTTTCTCTGGGCTTCTATACGTTGTCAATGATGCCGAGTCTTCTAGCTCCCAACCTAATGGCGTGGTTTGAAAATTAATGGTGCGACTGAATGGTATATAGCGTTAACACAACATTTCAATTGAACACAACGTTTCAACCAGCATTGATGTTAGAGCAGTGTTTAATGGAATGATGCGACTGGAACAAATCAGAGTAGCGTTTAATGGAATGGTGTCATACCATGTCAGTGGTAAGAGAATATGAAACGTTTTTGGAGTCTGAGCGTATTCAAATGAACAGGGTGCAGAAATCATAAATAGAATATTTCAGGGCAGTACAGGTGTGGCAGACAGAACATAGGTATGGCAGAAAAAATTATAGAGAGAGCAATGGAGCAGATCAGGAGTTACAAAGACATAAAGGCTAAACAGGGAGCTGGATCTAATTCCATGTCAGGCCAGGTAGTAACTCCACAAAGCAAACAACTGATTCGTCTATTATTCCATAGGTAACTCATGGTTATATACAATAGGGAGTGATTGTTCAGTTCATCTCCCGATGACTGTTCACATTCCTAATTTATTTATTTACATAAAATTCCCCAATCATGAAGATTAGGTGTCAACAGGTTTGGTATCTCTCTTAATCCTACTAAAAGCATCTTTGCTTTAACTATAGGAAAATTACTTGGTCATATAATTTTGAAGATGGAATTAGGATTGATCCTAATAGAGTTCATGCCATTCAAAGGGTATATTTGCCAAGAAGTAGGAAAGAAATTCAATCATTTCTTGGAAAAGTGAATTTTGTTAGGCGTTTCATTTCTAACTTTGCTAAGATTGTCAAAGATATAACAAGGATTTTAAAGAAAGGAGTTGATATCAAATGGACAGTTGAGGCAAGGAATTCTTTTGAGTAAATTAAGAATGCACTCACACAAGCACCAGTACTCATCAGTCCATATTTCTCAAAGGAATTTTTGGTTTTTACATTTGCCTCTGAAAACACCATTACTGGAGTTTTGCTTCAAAAGGGAAAACAAGGTACTGGACAACCTATCTCTTTCTTTAGTAGAACATTAGCTAATGCTGAGTTGAAATATAATTCTAGAAAAACAAGCTTATGCTTTGGTAAAGGCTATTAAAGACTTCAGAATTTACATTTTGCATTCTCACATTGTGGCATATGTTCCAAGTACTGTGGTGAAAGATATTCTAACTCAAGCAGATCCTGATGGCAAAAGGGGAAAATGGATTGCAAAATTGCTGGAATATGATATAGATATCAAACCAACCAAATTGGTGAAGGGACAAGGATTGGAAAAGTTAATGACTTGGGCAAACTTGGATTGTCTTGACATAAATCTAAATGCACAAATATCAGAAATTTCTGATGATGAGGAAGATATGGTTCCAATTGATGAGAAATATCTTGTTTCAGATTGGTATAAAGATGTGGTATTTCTTTTACAACATCACAAAGCTCTCGCTGATCTAACAAAATCCAGAGCAAGGTTTGTTAAGTTGAAATCTTTGAGATATTTTATATTTGACATAAATCTGTTTTGGAAAGATACAGGAGGAATTTTGTTGAAATTTTTACTTGAAGAAGAGGCTGAAAGGGTCATTGAAGTATTCCATAAAGGTGATTGTGGAGGACATCATTATTGGAAGGCTACAACAAATAAGATCCTAAGAGCGGGATATTTTTGGCCAACAATGTTTAGAGACATTTACAAAAGAGTTTCTGCATGTCATGAATGCCAAATTTTTGAAGGAAGAAGAAAATTTGTGCCTCAACCTTTGGTTCCTATCTATGTGGAAGCATCTTTTCAACAGTCGGGGTTAGATTTTATTGGAGAAATACATCCATCATCATCAGGATAGCATCACTTTATTCTCACAGCAACAGACTACTTCACCAAATGGATAGAGGCGATTCCAACGAGGCAAGCTAATGATTCTGTAAATATTTCTTTCCTAGAGAATAATATATTGTCTCGATTTGGCTACCCCATGAAGATTATAACAGATAATGCTCAAGCTTTCAAGTCTAAGAAAATGATTAATTTCTGTCATCAATGTCACGTTACTCTTGGACACTCTACAACCTACTATCCGCAAGGAAATGGCCTTGCTGAATCATCAAACAAGAGCATTGTTAGAATCATCAAAAAGCTATTAGAGGAGAACAAGAAATCTTGGCACTTAAAGCTGAAGTACATGTTATGGGCTGTCAAGATATACACAAAGAGGTAAAGTGGGACTTCACCGTATGAATTAGTTTATGGTGTCGAAGCTGTTTTTTTGACATCACTTGGGTTACCAGTCATGAAGTTAATTCAAGGCCTTGAAGAAGAGCCAAATTCCATTCAAAGGAGGATAAACTAGTTGATAGCCTCGGAGGAGAAAAAGAATAAAGTCTATGATGATCATCATCATGCTCAAAACAAAATTAAAAGAACATTTGACAGGAAGATTAAAGAAGACAATTTCCAAATACAAGACAAAGTGGTGAAGTGGGAGGCCAAAATTGAGGAAAAGGGCAAGCATGGTAAGTTTTAGAATTTACGGAAAGGTCCTTTTAAGATTGATGGTTTTCATGGAAACAACACTTATATATTGCAGGAAATTGATGGAGGATCATATGTTGGAGGGCCTGTCAATGGTAGGTTCTTAAAGAATTATACCTGCTGAAGTTTCATCAATTACCCATGACATTGTATATATTCCATTTTTATCAGTTTTATTTGCTAAAAATGACAAGATGAAATAGAGAACTTAAGACCGATTGAAGGACTAAAAATTTGAAGAAGATGCTTGTGAAGTCAAATAAAAGTTTTCCTATTTTATTAAAAATGAATAACACTGGATCTACGTGTTCTTAGTGTGCCACAGGGGTACACTATCCCAGTGGAGCCATTGTTATCACCAAAACAAGAGTTTACTTTTACTTTTTCATGGTCTTAGATGAGTGTCAAGTCATCTCATGCTTTAATGGGTAGGTGTTAGGTTAGGATGTCTCAAAGGTTTAGTTTTTTTTTTTTTTTTTTTTTTTTTTTTTTTTTTTTTTTTTTATATGTCCAAATAAAGTTTAATATCCCTTTCCTATGTTTCATGAGTCCCACAGCCTTGTTAGAAACTCATAGCTCAAGGAAAATTTGAAAATTTTGAAATTAGTCCTGAAACTACGATTTCGTAGTGCAGACAGTGTAAATTTGCTATTTTGTGCTACAAAAACAATGCTCTTTTTGTAGTGCGCTACCAAAGCATGGATTTGTAAAAACAGTCTTGTCAAACATCAATCCGGTAAAAACCCGTTATAATTTTCATGATTAGTTTTCAATTACAAGTCAGTCCACGAGCATGCCACCACTCCAAACTCATCATTTCGAATTTAGGGGTTATTCTGAATGATAATTTCAAAATTCAAAGAAGCTGGCTAGTCTCATCGCCTTAGTTTGCATTCAAACTCTTGAAACAGAGTTGTTTTCGACAATAAGCTTTGGGAATCATTCACCAAGGTTTTCCTCATCCATCATTCAGGAAAATATGATCATCATCGGTAAGCGAGTCTGACCAATTGAGTTTCAAAAGAAGTTGGTTTTGTTACAGGAACTTAGAAGAAAAGATGCCAGAGGAGAAGAAACGCCACAGGTCTGGCCATTATTTGAGAACCGAGCCAGAAAACACTGAGGTCCTAAGCACAGACAAAGTAGTTGTAGAGGATTTCAAGAAAGTATGGTTTTGGAAGTTTTGTAAGAAATTGTAGGGAGGGCATACCGAGGTAACCAAGGAGTTTGCACTTCATTTTACTAGTTTAAGGACAAAGGTCAGAATGCTTGATTTGCAAGTTTCTCCAGAGGTTATAGCGTTGGTGACTGAAATTCCTAGGGGGCAAGAGGCCTGGTTCAAGAACTTCAGATTCAACATGGAACCATGTAAGGTGTTCATGAAGTCACAATTTTTAGAAACCAACTTGACCAAGGCAGTTCCCAAAGACTACATCAAGGACAACTATACCAATTTACTCTTTAACATTCAATGTTATTTCACCTGTGAAGGCATATATCAAAAGGTTTACCCATATCATTTTAAACTCCTTTTACATTTTACTGGTATGATTTCTCTATATTTGCCTTACTTCTTATTTCAAAGTATAGCTAAGATGGAAGATAAAGTTCAGCTAAAGTCCCAAGGGTGTGAGACTTCCCTTTTCCATCATGGCCTGATTAAATTGATAGTTTTACATGAACTCAAAAGGGTCAAAAAAGATTTGTCTTCATTTTTGTTTGTATGCGACTTTGGAACAAAAAAACAAGGTGAAGGCACTAGCTCTGGGGTCAAAGAAACTTCATCAATAGAAGCTAGCAGGTCTGCAATGACCAGGGCAAAAAGGTATGCTAAATTAAAGCCAAGGAAGCAGGTGAAAGAACAAGCAAGCAAAACCTCAACAGTTAAAAGTCCAGCAGTAATTTTTGAAACTCCTAAATTTGCCAAAGGAAAGATATTTGAGCTTAAAGGAGAAACACTAGAACAGTCATCCAACAAACTAGTTCAAAGGAGACTTACTAGGAGCTAGATTCCAAAGGAAAAGGGGAAACAGTGATTTCAAGAGAAGGTTAAAGCTTGAAGGGTGACTTAAGTGATATCTTAAGGGCCATTGACATTACGGAATCCCCTTTGGCACAGATAGATGTCATAGAAGTTGATGAAAGGAAGTCGAAGAAAGTGAAATCCTCCAAAAAATTGGAATTTAAGGATGAGGTTGCAGCTTTTATTTTCAAACCCAAAAGACCCTTAACCCGACAATCCAAGAAGATGCAGGAGTCCAATGTTGAATTGGTGTTATCGGGAAAACTAGTGTCTATTCAGAGCTGCTAGTCCCACTAGGACGGGTAGCTATCTTAGAAACAAACAAACTAAAGTTACTTTTGTTTTCCTTTATGAGAGATAGATGAGAGAGAAGCAAATAGTACCAACCTCAGTCTTTTGCTTGGCTCCTTTCTTGTTCCCTCCCTCCTTTGACAGAGCTTCGCCACTCCTTCTTTACTTGTCCCACTTCAAAGAACACATGTAGAGTCAAAGCAACATAATACCATCAAAGCATAGAGATCTATAACCATAAACAATGTAGGATCAGATGTATATTAACCATACAAATGCATACACAAATACAAGATTCAGAGATACACAAGCATATGGAGGAAAACTCAAATAGGTTTATTGATAAAAGTAGTAGAAGAGAGGATTACAACCCATTGGTCTGAGCTAGCACCATCCTCCCAGCATGAAAGCCCTCTTCACCTCATGAAAATCTTAGATCACCCAACAATGTTGCATAGAGAAACCAACAACACTTCCTTACAAAATACAAAATTCCAGCCTCTGGATCTCTAGGATGAGGGTTCCATATATAGATGTTTGCAGGTGGGTGAGTCAGCTTCTGAGATTTTTCTTAGTGTCATCTCTCTGATAGTTCTTGGTTCCACTTGGAGATTTCATGATCTCTTACTCGTCCCTGGGCGAATTCAAAGAGGCAAGTGTCCAATGGGCAGTTTCTAGAAGATTTTCTGGGTTTCCACCGAGCCAACTGCCTTTTCCATTTGTCTGCTCTCGCTCATCGCACCCTACAGAAGGGATTTCTAGTATGCATCACACTTTTTGCATGTGGTAGGTGAGATGCATTGCACCCTTAACACTGAGCAGTCTGTATGGTCCTGTTCTGACCAGTTCTGAGTAGCTTTTCAGGGAGAACTTCTGGGAGATGATGTAATCAGCTGACCTTGTTCCTTTAGGGTATGAAACAACACTTTTAGGGACTTAGAAGCCCTCGGTTTATGGACATATGTGATTGGCTTTGCAGTGCCCAAATATGTCTATAATAGTTGCCCCCTAAAGCATGAGGTCGTAAATCTTCTGATGTCAGGTGAAATGCTTTATCATGAGGATCCGAGGTTTTTCGAACTGGAAGGTGACCTGTAATAAGATACAATACAATACATTATCTTCATAATGTTTTCATGATCTAGCTGAGGCAGGAATTCCCATGCTCAGCTTTATAAATTCATTTTCATGTAATAGGACATACAATCGTTTGTATGGCAGACTGATGATCCTGGTAGAGCCATCATCCCTTAGCTTGGATGATTATCTATGCAGCAATGATGTACATTTGATGTATTTATTTTCCTGAATATATCGCAGCTCAGATGGATGAAACTAGATTTGGGGTCTTCAAAACTCGTTCAATCTTCGCCTGAAGTAAAAGTTGATCCATGTGAAAAGATGTTCTGACGCCGAACATGGAAAGACATCGCCTGATTACCAGCCATTGATGTAAGCTGTTAATAGGCACGTGAGGAATCACCGATAATGATAATGACCCTCAAGGTAATGCAGTACAATTCACGTGGTGTGAATACATGAGTCAATGTCGAACACCATGCAAAATCTTTCGATCGAAGGCCATTGATGTAAACCTGTCGCCGAAAGTGAGAAACTTGCCATTGAAGCATGCAAGCTTCAAAGTACTGAAAGGGTTGTTCCTAAGTTGACTTCTTGGATAATGAGCTAATGTCGACAAGAAATGACCCGTCGTAGGAGGGCCTTAATGAATCCCACATCTACGACACGAAATGGAGCAAATGATTTTGTGAAGGTGAAAACGATCTGATGATACAAGGTTCAGGGTGGCAATCATGAAAGAATGAAGCATGAAGGTATTGCAGCAGATGAGACATAAGATGGGTTGGTGAATTCTATGAGCGACTTCTCTTGAACATATCGGCGACACTGAAATGGATTGGTAGCGTTAACCCCAAAAATGGATGGTACGGAGAACCAATGGTGATATGACCGGTGAACAGAATAACCCAACCCGACTCAATCATGGTGATGGAGTGAAAGTGTCCTGTTTAAGAGCGACCTACTACCAATAAAGTTTCTTCAAGTTTTCTTCCCAATTTTTCCCCAGTCATTGCTGACCAGTACCTCTTTATTTTTGTCAAGCTTGAGGAGGATAACATATGCTTGTTTTATAATTTTCCCTTCAGGCAAACCCGTCGCTATGTTTTAACGAGCCTAGTGACAGTGAAACTTGCTCTTGTCTGCATGGACAAGTTTGTCGCTATTGTTTTAACGAGTTTAATGACAAAGATAACTCGGTTCTTTTCAATTTTAGAGACTCTGAAAAGAGACAGAAAGGAAACTCCAATATTCCTTTTTCGTAAAATAATCCCTTAAGTCTGGAAAAGTATAAAAAAAATATGAAAGGGATGACTTTTCGATAGTTTTAACGATCCGAACAAGACAAGTGCTCGATCTTTTTGTGTAATGATCCCTTAGGTCCAAAAAGATTAAAATCTAGAGGAGGGATAGCACTTCCAATCACTTTAACGAGTTGGAGATGCCAATTGCTCGGCAATCTTTTCATATTTTATGAGTCAGATGAAAAGAGCTTAAAGGAGACTCATTTTTTGAGGAACGAGTGATATTTTCGGGTAGCAGCTGGTTCCAGGTAAGGTTTGGAACTTTTCAATCATGGTAGTGTAAAGAATATAGCTAATAGAATCACTCGTCGCAACTATTCCTCAAAAGGGGTAAACAATCAAATGGAGGTATATGATCGGCTAAAAAAGAGTGGAGGTGATGGTAAGAACACGACCAAGGCTCAAAAGATGATAACTATGCGATCACAATGGTTATTTACTGAAAGTGGGTGGTGGGCTCCAGTATTGCAGCAATAATGCTGCAACTCATGGGACTCCCTTTTTACTTTATATCAACCCGATAGTTTGTAACAAACTTGGAAGCGATGGTGTTGTATGCACAAGTACTGGCTCTTGCCGTAGCTGTCACTTTGTCAGCTGGCACAAGTCCGCTAGGGGCTTAAGCCAACTTCTATGAGCTCTGAGAATAAGCTTTTTAACTGAAGGACGAAAGCTAACTCAAGGGAAGCTAATCTACTTGCAGAAAGAAACTGAAATGCTAAAAGGAAATGCAAACCCTAGCAAACCCTAATTTCACTAGCTAGCCCTACTGATGCGAAAAAGAGGATGCAAGCTACTGAAAAAGATGCCATTACTTCTAGGAAGGTAAAATGCATGTGTCTAAGCTACTTCTATTTGAAGAAAACATCTTTTTGTATTTTTGATTAAGTTGTCAGATTTATCATGCATGTGCTTTCACTGTTTTTGACTGTGGAGAGGTGGATCGGTGAGAGGAAATGCTTGCAGGAGGTTGGAAAGGTTCAGAGAGGGCCTAAGGGGTCCCTAGCACCCTTCCTGAGAGTTTCATAGAGTTTGGCTTTCAAGAAACCACTTTCGTGAGCTTTTACAAGAAGTCTACAGGGGTTGTACAAGATGTTCTGGAATTTCTACAGGATGTCTGTAATTTTCTACAGGATGTTTAGAAATGGGATTTTGGAGAATTTATGGAGGGAAAAAGGTGGAGGAATGAGTATGGAGGTGAGATAGGGGTGTGAGGAGGTTCAAGACTTGGTGGATGGAGTTGAGGAGTCGCGCGGATGATTAGATTTGTTTAAGGAGGGATTAAACGATGTTGCACAAAAAGATGAGAATCATGGCAAAGTAAGCGAATGAGGAAAATGTAAGGTAAGGGTTCTAAGTGGAGGATGGAGCAGGTGGAGTTGATGGAGTATGGGTAGATAAAGAAGGACAACAGGTGCTCTGCAAGTTGTTTTTCAAACTGGACAACCAAAATCAAAGACCTAGTTACGTTAGTCTATTTAGACCTAGATAACAACAGAGAAATGGAACAAAAGTTTAATTGCAAAGAAATCAGATGAAATAACTTATGCAACTAAGCAATCATAACCCTAAGCATGCAATCAAAATTGATATCAAGTTTGGCAACTAAGAATCCAACACTACTAATTGCATGGTGAAGCAAAGATAGTGTTTTTGTTGGCAGCAATGTCACCTTTGTCCCAGCTCACGTTCCCACTGAGGGAGAGGTGAGATCAGAGGTGCTTGATGGCCTTTTTCTGGAGATATTCCATGTTACTAATCTATCAACTAATTATGAACGTAAAAAGCCTATCTAATCATCAACCATGACCTATGTAACCAACAAGATGTTGATCTACTTAACATAAATTATTTTGCAAAGACATAAAAACAAATAACTGTACATGAAGGAAGCCTTGGCACTTGGGTTGGGCCCAACCCCAAGAGCTGCAGGCTCCTAAAGAAACTCAAAATTGATGCCAAATAAAGTTTCTTTCCATTACTCAAAAATAGCCATGTTCATAGGAAAGTTATACAACAACAACTACGAAAATGAGCTGAGAAAATAACAGCACGCTAGTGCAAAATAACAATAGTCCAAAAAGTAAACTATGAAGGCTGAAAGCCTTCCTATTTATGCCTACGAGGGGCCTCAACAACCCTCCTTAACTCAAGGGGCTCGATTGCTCCAACTGCCAGTAAATAGTCACTTTTCACCGAGCTGCTCGGCTGCCTTTAGGATTCGTTTTGGTGGCCTGCTAAGCTCCGAGTTGAGGGTGGAGATTTTGAGGAAGGGATATTTAATGCAAGAGACATCCTTCCTACGAATCCTCACCCTTGTTCCTTCATGCTTGGCTGTCATCTGGCTCATAATTGCTTGGCTTTGTTCCAAAATTTTTCCAAAAACCTAAAATAACCACGTATTAGCCTTCTTGGTAAAGCGACCACCCTCATTCGTTCAACTAACATAAACATACTCAAAACACATGCATAAACTATGAAAAATGGTGGATTGTTCAAGAACAACTAGGAAAAATGCGCCCAATAAGTCACCCAATTCCGGGGCTCATCAGCACCCCCCTGCTAAATGGGTTGCTCGTCCTCGAGCAACTAATCCAGCTCATCATCCTTTATAGCCTTTACCACCTCCCTCACATCCTAGGCCTCTGAAGTGATATCTTCTTCATGGTCATGAAATCCTACTTTGCTTTCCACTTCTTCCCACTGCTTGTGTTCCTCCTCTTCTTTGAGTCCCTCCAACAACCCCAAAAGAAAGGGAGGACTGAATTTTAGGCCAATCCAGTTGGCTTGAATATTCTGCATGGATTGTTTGTAGAGGGGTACTCTCGCCAAGGCCTCTGTCATCCTTGTTGGCGTGTGGTATTGTCTAATTTTTAGGTTGTGGGGCAGTGTGTTCCACCTCCGGGTGCAGGCATGAACACAGTCATTCCCCAATAACCTCTCCATGTCCTCAAAATGGGCTATGGCTTGGGCTTGATGGTCGATGTAATCTGGTAGGGCCCGAGAGTTATTTGCCAAGTGATGGTGGGCATATATCAATGCTGAGGGGTCCTCCGGCTCTGCTATGATCATTAGTGGTTCATTCAATTCCCTGTCCATAACATTTCAGACCTCTGCTGCTCTCTTTTCTTCATGATTTAGCTAAGAGGCCATGGCCATAAGTTGCACGTCCCCTATCGCAACGTTGGGGTCCCACAAGTTCATGTTGGGAAGGGCCAAGTTGTGTAGGTAAAACTCTGATAGCTTGGCCTTGTCTTCTGATAAGCTGCTGTCACATAGAGCCATGAATTGATAGTAGTTTTGAAATGGAGTAATGCCCCTTTGGCCCAAGGTTTTGATCTGAAACTGCAACCACTGATCCTTAAGGTATAGGGCGTATGATTTGGCAGGTTGCTTACACTGCAGAGCTTCCATTGCCTAGCTGGCCATGCAGGCCAGTTGGGCCTCCTTTTCTTGCACCTGCTGTTTTAGAGACTGTATCTGTTGTGCTGCTTGCAATTCCTTTTCGTGTAGTTGCTTAGTCAGTGCCTCAATCTCAGGCTGCAACCCATCTCTCTTCTACTGTTCATCAGTGGTTTCTCTGTCTATTATGGGCTCCTCCTGTTGCTACTGTTCTCCCAAGGTGTGGGGCCTATCTTCCATAAAGTGTCCCTGTAACTGTAGCTGTTGTTTGAGCAACTCATTTTTTCCTGTAGCTTGGCTCACTGGCTGCTTTCTACATGCCGTACCAAAGCCAATTTTTTCCTTGCCTCTTTGAGCTGTTCCTCCAAGGGACCTATATCTGCCACACCCTTGGACTTGGCAATTTTCATCCAAGTGTGGGTCCTCAATCTCTCTTCCTTTAGTGCAAAGAAGAGCGGTACTGCAAATTTTTGGGGGATTATCCTTCCCGCCTCTAGAAAGTTATAGTAAGAGCCCAGGTTGGGCTGGGGGCTTGGTTCCTCAATTTTCTTAGTCTTTTCCTCCTCCTGGGATGATGTAGCTGCCTTTTCTTCTAACTCTTCGGTCTCCTTTAGCTTAGCCAGTGTTTCCTGTAGAATTGTTTCAACATCCTGTAGAGAGGTTTTTGTGTCCAACATTTTAACTTTTTCCTTCCAGGTGGACGTCTTCGGGCTCCCCCATTCATAGATGATGGATGCCTTTGGAGGAGACCTTTCCTGTTGTTTAATTGGGGCATCCACAATCGTAATTGGTTCTTTTGACTGTGACTGGGGTCTGCCAGTTTTTATGCGCATGCTTCTTCTTGCCTTAAAATACTTAGAAGGCTCCCTTTTCCTCTTCCCTTTTTGCTCTGGGTTTGTGCTTAAGGCAACCAGCACCGCTGCTGCTTCCCTGGCCAGAATCTCAGGGGACTTCTCCTTCTTTTGCTCTGTTTTTGCGCTTCCTGTAGAAGCTATTTCCATACTTCTCGTAGAAGCTGTTCCTGGACTTCCTGTATAAGCTATTTCCAGACTTCCTGTAGAAACTGTTGCGGCCTGTTTAGTTGAATGGGTCTTTCCTTTTAACTCTTGTTTGTTTGCCTTGGTTGTGCCCTTCTTTGGTTGGGATTTTTCAGTCCTTTCCGCTCTACTCTGTAGTCGTTTCTCCCTGGGTGTTTGTGCCATTGGTCCTTCCATAGTTTTAGGTTCAACAACTTGGCCATTTTCTTGTTTCTCTTCTTTTTCTTTCTGTGGTGGTCTGTCTTGTGTTTCCTTACTGCTGGCTTTCTCTCTTGCCTCAGTGTGTTCCCTTTATTCATTGCTGGATGAGGTGAGTTCATCGTCATCTATGGACATGTTGCGGAAAATTTCCCAGGAGAGGGGGACAGTGTAAGTATGGAGGGCATCTTCCACTAGGAGCTTGATGAGCCCATGATGGGCTACCTGATTCGGTGTCCCTTCCTTCAATTTTGTGCCACATTCAATGAATGATTGGAAGAGAAAATAGGGGATGCTAAACTTCTGCTCTGGGGGTAAATCCAACCCATGTCTTAGATCTTTTAGCAATTGAAAACGATAGCCGTAAACAATACTGAACTGCCCCTCCTTACCCCTCCTTACCCCGTTCTTATCTTCTGCAAACTCTTCCTTTGGTAGGAAGAATTCTTTCTTGGCTTTTTGGCCTAATTATTTCTCCTCCTTGCTCTAGGGTATCCCCAATGGCAGGTCAGTGACTCGACTAATGAATTCAGGGGTAAGCTTTAAGGTCAACCCTCTGAAATTCACAGTGGCCAGTGTCTTTGATTTAGGTTGTAGGGACATCAAGAATTCTTCCGTTATTTCATTGTCGTGTCCCTAAATTTTGTCACAAAATGCCATCCAGTTGGCACGAGTGAAGAGGTCCACTACTGCGTGGTGTTCACGCAATTTTCTGGAATCCGAGGGTTCCTGCCTGATAAACCCTCCTAGCATGGTGGGAGTGTTCTGTTTAAATGCTCTGAGCAGAAAGGGAGTGCTGTTTTATGTTTTCCTCCGAACTTAGAGAAAGGATATATCAGGTGTTTATATTTTAACTCCGCACCAATTCCCAGGTTCTAATGCTTTTGTTGCCCAAACTCAAATTTCTGTGTATGGAGGGGGAATTTTTGTTTCCACAAACAGTGTACAACACCTCAATTTTTTACTCCCAGCATACACGCAAACGTGCAAATTCAAATTTTTATATACAAACTAGGCCTCTCAGTGCTTTATCTTTTCTATTGGAGAAATTTTCCACAGGAACCTTGGAGGAGAATGTTGACGCATGACCGACTGAGAAATTCCGTATAGTTACATAGGCAAATTGCTATTCTTGACCCACAGGCAGACTTGTCTCTAATATACCTACTTCAGATAGTTCAATTCAACACCTTTCGAAATATACCATGCAGGGAAAGTGTTTTTCGAGCCTACCTCTCTCGGAACTCCAAATTTGTAGAAGGAAAGCTTAGGTTTCTCTGTTCCAGGAGGCTGTGTCGTACTTCCTGTAGAACTTCTTCCTGTAGGATGCTTGCCAGCTTCTGTAGGATGTAACTGCACTTCTGAATAGCTTGGGACGCGGGAGAACTTTGAAACAGGCTGAAAAGCTCGGAGGAGGATGGCTGGTTAACGGATTGTGGAAGCAGAGGATGAGTACTTCGGCCAGGATGTTGCAAATGCGAATGAATAGCGGGTGTGCGAATTTTTCAACCAAGCATTTTGAACTGCGGCACAATTCGTGGTGAGGGGGTGAGGTGGCCGGACCGAACCATTATCAATCATCATGGTCATCATTCTCCTGCATGTCCCTGGCCACCATTACGTCCCCTCTACCATTAACCGCCGCCACCACTGTCAGTCCCTTGATTTTCACCGACTAGACACTCCACACGTGTCGGCTACACGGCTCGTTGGCGAGTCAAAACGTAACTGAGCTTGTTTGGATCCCCAGAAGCGGTGTAACTAGCTGAGGGTGGCCAGTTGACTGACCACCGAATTCGTTCAATCCAACCATTTTCACAGGCATGCAATTTTTCGAAATATGGTTCATGTAATTGACGAATAAGGTTAGACACTTACCTGCGTGGCCGTGGACGCGTTATACAAACTTTGGTTTTGGAACTACTGCCTCGCTTGCTGCTGCCTCATGCACGGGTGCTAGAGCCCATTCTTTTATTTTTTGAAGCTACATGCATGGCTTTGGAACTTGATCTTTCAATGATAAACGCTGCATGCACAAGTTCTGTCTGATCTCAGCTGTCGAGGAGGTGTTCACGTTCAAGATGAGCCATTTTTTCATGTTCCCTATGTGGATTTCAGCTGCCCCTGCCTCTAGAGTATGTGCTCCTGAGGGATCAGGTGCTACAGGATTCCTGTAGGATGTCCTGGAGCTGCTTCTCTTCCTGGGATGCAGGCTAAACGAGCAGGGCCATTTTGCGGACAAGGACTGTCTGCATTGATGAAGAGTCTAGATGGAGCTTGAATAGGTAGAGTGTGTGAGCCTTTGCTGCTTGTTTTGTCACTTGGAAAAGTTTTTTTGTTTTTCAATCTGAGGAAAACAGGGCTCTTTGTACGACTGTGTAGGAACACATAACCAGGTGGTTGACATAGGTGTCCAGAGATGGAACAGGGCATCACATGGTGTTGGATTGAATAGAGGTGTGACCGCAAGCCTAACAAACTGATCCCAACCATCAGATTCCCTTTCAAACTTGAATTTGGCTCGTCCGAAGGTTCTACAGGATGTTTCTTGTAGAAATTCATGACTTCCTATAGAAAAGCCTGGAACTTCATGTAGAAAGCCCATAACTTCCTGTAGAAGGCCCAATCTTGACCCGAATGTGACCAAATCCTCGGAGAGGTGAGTGGCCATGGAGGGGGTGTCTGAAGGGATGTCTTGGAGCTTGGTACGAACCCCTATCCTCGTTTTGTGCACCCCTATTTTCTTGCAATGTATTCCTTGCAACCTGTAATTACTTCAGAGAGATTAGTCCTATTCTCTTTTTTCTTGTTTTTTTCTTTCTCTTTTTTCTCTCTTTTCCTTTTTTTTTTTTGATGAGACAGCTAGGGTGCCTCAATGAGGTTTTCACCCTGCTATTTTCCCTGGGCACCTCAAAGAGGTTTTCACCCAAGGATCTTTTTATTCCACATTTTTTTATTTCTCTAGAGACAGCTGGGGCACCTCTATGAGGTTTTCACCCTCACTGTCTGCCCTGGGCACCTCAGAAAGGTTTTCACCCAAGGATATTTTTATTTCTGTTTTTTTTTTTTGTTTGTTGATGATCAAAGTGTGGGTGGAATAGGGGCAGAGCTCTGCTCCACTACCAACACTGATTTTTCCAAAGTTTCAATGAACTCCTACCTCGAAAGAGGTTTCCTGTAGATTTTCAATCGATGCCCATTGACAAGCATGGGGATGGCTTCTTCATCAATGGTCCTGATAAGGACTGAACCATTGTCATTACATTTCTCCACTGCATATGGTCCAAGCCATCTTGTCCTCAACTTCCCTTTGAAATCCTTGTACCTTGAGTCATACAGCAACGCCCAATCTCCTGGTTGGAATTGCTTTTCATTGAGGTGCCAGTCATGCCATATCTTCCTCTGGAGTTGAACTACTTCTGAGTGGAGGAGGGCCTGCATTCTCTGTTCATCTAATCCATTTAGCTGCAGTAATCTTTCATGTTGAGCATGGCTAAGATCTAAGTCCAGTTGAGCTGCCACCCGCAATGTGTTGTACTCGAACTCTATGGACAACAAAGCTTTCTTCTCGTAGACCAGCTCATAAGGGGTGAAACCTGTTGTAGTTTTCCAGGGGGTGTTGTAGGCCCAGGTGGCCTCAACTAGGCAATTTTCCTAATCGTTTCTGCTGCTGCTCACCACCTTAGTTAGAATCTCCTTCAATGCTCTATTGTGGACTTCCACCTGCCCATTTGCTTGTGGATGATACGGGGTGGAATTTCTGTGCTTGATCTTGTGATGAGCAAGCATATCTTCAATCAAGTTAGAGGTGAACTGGCTTCCTTGATCGGTGACTAACTCTCTTGGGTAGCCACACTTGTAGAAGATATTTTCCCTTAAAAACTCAGCTACTTTCTCTTCTGTCACTGCCTTGATTGCCTTTGTTTATGCCCACTTTGACAGGTAGTCGGTGCACACAATGATGTAAGACCTTTGCTTTGAAGGAGGATTGATAGGACCCACAAAATCCATGCCCACTTCTCAAATGGCTCGAAGGTCACTTGAGGTTGGAGAGGCATTTCATCCCTTGGAGTCGGTTTCCCCATCCTCTGACATCGGCCGCATTGGCGGATGTATCTTCTGACATCTTGATGAAGAGTAGGCCAATAGTAGCCTGCCTGTAGAATTTTGAAGGCAGTGCTTTTCGCTGCAAAGTGGCCTCCACAGGGTCCATCATGACAGGTTAGGAGGATGTCAAAGACTTCCTCTTCCCTAACACAACGCCTCAAGAACTAATCTGGGCCAAGTTTAAACAGGTTGCCCCCGATCCAAGTGAATGGGGCACTCTTCCTCACGATTCTACTCTTATTCTTTGAGGATAGATGCGGAGGGAACTATGCTGAGACCAAGTAATTTGTTATATCAGAAAAGGAGAGAGTACTGAGATAGAAAACAAGTGTTCATCCGGCATCGGGTCATTCACTGTCCCTTCCTCACCTACAGGCAACTCCAATCTAGATAGGAAGTTAGCAACAACATTTTCCTTACCTGGCTTGTCAATAATAGTCAAATCAAATTGCTGCAACAAAAGTAACCATCTAATGATACGAGCATTTACATCACACTTATTCATTAAATATCTAATTGTAGCATGATCCGTGTGTACGAACGTTTGATAACCAGTGATGTAGTGTCTGAACTTGTTTAGGGAATGGACTACGGCCAGGAACTAATTCTCGGTTACAGTATAGTTCATCTCTGCCTTTGATAGGTTTTTGCTAACAAAGTATATGGCATATGGAATTTTCTCCTCAACTTGTCCTAAGGTTACCCCTATGGATTTGTTCGAGTCATCAGTGTGGATGTGGAACGGTAGGGCCCAGTTTGGACCTCTCAAGATTGGGGTGGACACCAACTTATATTTCAACTCATCCAGAGCCCCTTGGCAGTCATCAGTCCATTTAAACTCAACATCTTTCCCTAAGAGGCTAAAGAATGGCAAATCTAGCTTACTGAAATCCTTAATGAACCTTCTATAATACCTGGTGTTAGCGCTCTGTTGGATACCTATACCAATAGGTTTCATATTTCATGATTGGATATCAAAGGTCCAAATATGCTCTGCTTTGATAATGCAAAGATCCCATATTTGCTTAAGAAGACAATGTCTGTATCAGTTTTGATAAGAACTCAATTTTGATGGGTGGTCCAACAGTCTAATCTGGATCATGCCATGTTTTCAATTTCCATGTTGTAGAATAGAGAATGAAATCTGTCCAAACTGTTTAATCCTGGCAGATCAGTAGCTAGGTAGAGAAGCTAAGGTTCCCAACTGCTTAATTTGGGACCTTGGAAGGAATAAGGGTTGTATTAGATAGGAAAAGAAAGCAAAAAAGCCAATGAAAAGAAAAGGCATTAAAAGGGTTTGCAAGTCCAAGTGCACCCTCCAAGAAGGAACAAAAAATGTTAGGAGAAATAGTTGGGTAGGTAGATGGGGTTGCAGAAGTGGTGTCCCTTTCAAGATCAAAGTTGCTGAAACACCTACAGGAAGAGCAGCACTCTGGAGCATGACTAACTCCCTTGTTTCTCATTTGTATGTCACTCATCACTAACACCCTTTCCCCAAGTTGCACAAAGCAAAGAAATTCAAATGTTTTACATTCTTATGGCTTTAAGAAGCCACATTTCTTGTGCAAAAATCTTTTCATTTTGATCTACTCCTGATTTCAAGTTATTTTCAAAGAAAACTTGGTTGAACCAGCCCTCACTCATATGTTCCCTCCATATTAACAACTAATTCTACTACTTAGCTCCTTATACCCCTTTATCCCTAGTATTATAAACACCACGGTGTATAAACCCCACAATGCATAAATATCCCCTCCTTGGCACTATAGCCATAATATTCTCTCCCTGGGACTTGATTTGACATCTGGTCAAAGTCAAGAACCCATGACTCACCTTTTGCTCCACCTCAAACCAGTCTCCCCACCCAAAAGTTCCATTTTGCCTTGAAAAAACCTTGAAAAACCTTGAAAAACATTTAAAAAACCCATAAAAATCACCAAAGGGCGGAAAACATTATAAAATCACCCTTCCCCGCCTTATCCTAAAGTCGGGGGGTTGTTTGCCCTTTTATATTTCATAAAACCTGTTTAAACCCCGTTTCCTATAGTTTCCGCCTTCATAAAAGGTTTACACCCGAACTTTATGAAAAACCATCGAATTGCTTATATTTCTAAAGTTAGCGGACCGAAATATTTTGGTAAGAAAACCATTGAAAATTCTCCGAAAGGAACAATTAGCGCGTGGAGGGTCCCGCGTCCACGTCTGCAAAGGAAAAATCATTGTTTATTGCCCGCCCAGGAGCAGTACAGATCATGCAGATTGCCTGCTCGATGACCGTTAGATGACGCCGGATCCAGATCTACGGCAGATGATCATTTCGGGCAATCCCGACGTCCGCAGGTTAACCAAAGAAGGAAATACAGTTCGCGCAAGTTGGGCGCCCGACGACCGTTCGATCGCCCGCTTCCAGATCCACGGCCTATATGGATATCGGAAGGCCTTACGTGTCTGACAGATACCTTCCGATATCTGTCAGATGCTTGCGTCAGGCCAGCATCACACCAGGGACACATGTCACTCCCTGATTGCATCGGAGCAACGCCTGACAATCCGTTCATCGTACAGGGCCGGTTCCGATATTGCGACACCTGTCCCGGCCACGTCCGTGCCATGCTGCCATGCACGTCATCGCCACATCTGCTCACCTCGTCCCTCATTCGCCCACCTGGCCGCCACCTCATCGCCCCCGTGGACCTGTCATTGACCGCCACGTCACCCGATGACGTCATGCTGACGTCACCCAACCCGGTCCCCCATGATGACGTCACCCAACCCAGTCCCCCATGATGATGTCATGCTGACGTCATCCAAAAAGCGCACCAGTAAAGCCAAAAAGCCATATTTTCGCCATTTTTCGCGATTTTTTCATATTTTTCGGAAAATTACTGTTAAGCTACCTGCATGCAATTCACGACGCCTGCGCCACCAGCCAGCCTGCAACCAATTTCAAAGCACCCAGCGCGCGAACCCAGCTGCATTGTTCGGTCCAGGCCATTGTCTAACAGGTATTTGAGCCTCGTCCTCCTGTGAACTGGTTTTTCTCAGAGTTTCTTGTAAAAACCACCATAAAAGCCATTGAATTGAAAATTTCACCGATAAACCAACTGCACTTTACCATATTCGACCATTTAAAAGCTAAAACACAGCGTCGGAGACCTCGGATTGATTGCAAATCCTGTTAAAAAACCTACCCTGTTCGCGCAACCGTGAACTCTTGCATAACTCCCAAACTGACAAGGGAGGTCATTCTGCTACTGAAAACCCTTGCCAAAAAGCCCATCATTGATTCTTTAACTATACACCAACCCTGTTAAACCTGGTTCCCATCAATTTCGCTGTTTCAAGCGGCATTTCAGAGAATTATTTGTATAAAACATGGAGACACCTGAAGTCCTTAATGTTACTCCTCTAAATGCTCCTCAGAGAGAGCTAGACTGGCAGGATTTGGCAGACC
>APFE030754226.1:16661-49787 GCA_000404065.3 Pinus taeda
ATAAAGTTTTATTAATTATTAATTATCTTAACCTAAAGCATGTTGGCTATCATCATTCTCGTTTCATCATCATCTCACACCTCTATTTATTCATTCTGTCGAGATCTAGTTTATATATTATTTGATCTATCCTGATGATGAGCCACAATGGATGGCTCGAAACGTCGATACATAATACAAATCGCAGAAGCCTCGAAGCAATAATTTTACTAGATGTTAATAGTGATTTTTGGTAGCCAACAGGTGTTATGATGGCCTCTGTACCAAAAAGAGAACTCCTGAAAATGAACATGGCTGATTGAAAGTAGAAGCACGCTTCCTTTGTTGTGAATAAGACCAATAATTTTCTAAAGCTTTTAAATCCTAAAAATATATCATTTCAAGACTTGAATGAACTAAGATGGCCATGGAAGCCATAGTTGCAGATTTGCACTACAACAAAAGGGTATTTAGCCTTTGTGTAATTATTAAGAGAATTGTTGTATGTAACAACGATTAGAAGGAGAGTTCATTGCTTCAAGCATGCAAGTCAAAATTGACAAACTAGTCAGCTGATTTAAGTTTAATTCATATACAATGGGTATCTATGGAACTAAAGTGGAGGTTAATATGGGATAGGCATTATTTGAATTCAAATGTATTTAAATAGAGAACACTCCTTAAGCTCATACAATGATTGTGTTTCTTTAAAAGATATCAATGGTCTAATGAACTTGGAGCGTCTCATAGTAAATATTTAGAAAACCTTGTACTACTTGAAAATCAAGAGACATAAAATAACATCCATCCACCACCTAGAGTTTTAATAGTTTAAAATCACATTTGTTTACCAACATATTGTAGCTGCTACAACCTCATCGAAAATTTTTCCTATATTCTAATTTTGGAGCCTCCTTTTGGTCTAGCGAACTCTTGTTTTGAGTTGTTTAAATCATCCTTGGTCTTATTTTTCAAAGTGTCAAGTCATCTTCTAGTAATCTCTAAGTGTCACAACTTCTTGATCTTACATGCCTAGATTGTAGCCCTCGGTTGCGAGAAATTTATGGCACTTTTCATAAGGACACATGTTTAAAACTAAATTTTGGATCATACAAAAGCCTTAACTTTCTTGGACCATATCTCCAAATATATAGTTAACCAAGGTATGAAACTATAACCAAATATTCATCAAGATTTCTCCTCCACGTAGTAACCATTTCACGATGTAAATCTTCATAGAAAAATGTTATAGCGAAAATCCCATAGTGACCCATTAGAAGCAAAAAAACCCTAGGATCAAGAGGTTTGATACCAAATGTTATGTATTTATTACAAAATAACATAGAAACATAAGAAAATATAGATCAACAACTAGATAATAAGCCACTTCGAGGGAGAAAAATCTACATCCCATAAATGGAAAATTCTTGGATGATTCAAATGGCAAGACCTTGTTTCTATATATAAGAGTCTAAAGGTTCAAAATATAATTAGGGCCTACATAACAATAATAATATAAGGGCTCAAAAATAACAATAGTGGGCTTCTACGTGGCACAAAAATAACAATATGGAGGCTACACAAGTATTATAGGGACCTAGCAGGTCATCCTAAATACTATTTAGTATATGGTAAGACATAAAGGTAATAGGGGTAGACTTCTTAAATATGAAGTTCCAATATATTGGTTTGCTAATACACAAACTAATCGAGGTGGATATTGGTGGCCACCCATCCATTCCACTTGGACCCCCATTGTTGTTTCTTTTCAGTTTCCTTAATTGTAGCACAACTTACTATTTATGGCAATTTTTCGGGTCATAAACTTTAGGAGCCGTTTCGAGGGACTAAAATATGTTTTTAAGGAAAACAGAGAGATTGGAAAAGTCCCAAACTGGATTACTTATTTGCTTTCAGTCTCCACTTCAAGATCGCAGAAACGAGGTATTATGATAGCTAAACAGAAATCGTATGCCAAATTTATGACCTCGAGAAGTTGATGTACCAATTTATCCAAACGAGGCCCACAATTTTGCGCTTCATCTCCTAGGGTTATGTTTTTGGATGTTTAAGGTTTTCCATTATTTCTCAAAACTAAATAGTCCTTTGAGCCTCATTGTAACATATTCCAGAAGCATGTAGCGGTCACATCTCTTCTTAAAGATAAAATACCATCGCTTGAGCTAGTTTATTTCCATTTATGTATGTAAGCATATTTTAGTTCTTTGATATTAATGAAATGAAGTTTTATTTATGTTGCATCTCTGTGTTTATGTGTATATCTTTATTTTTTTGCGTTCTTGCATAAGTCTAGATCAGTGGTATCCTAGCAGTATGTTCTTTCTTTGTTTTTCTTTGCATGTCCCCAGCAAGGTCAGAGTATAAGGAGTTAGCGCTCGAACTGGTTGAACCTTTGCAAGACTGGCCTCATAAACCCTGACGACCTCCCATGGAAGAAGAAAATAAAGATGAGGGGGTAGGAGATCCTTTCAAAATATTGCTCAAGGAAGCCCTCGAGCAACAAAGGAATGCAATGATGGATAATTTTTCCCAAATCCTTCAGTGACTACCCATACGCGATGCATCTTCAACTAGCAGCCACTATGGAGGCGCAACTCCTTTAAGGTACAAGTTAACTTTGACATTCCCATATTTGAAGGTCAAATAGATGTAGATGTCGTAGATAGACGGTTAAATATTTTGGAAGGATATTTTTTAGTTCATGACTTTTCCAATTAGGAAAAGATTACTTTTGCACTCCTCAAAACCGCCCCACATGCCAAGCACTGGTGGGAAACTTGCAGTGAACAAAAGGACGAGAGGGAATCCTCAATGTTTTCAATCGCACCCACTTGGAATTCTTTCTAAGACACCATCAAGGAACAATATTACCCTGTCGGAAGCTATGAAGATAAATACATAAAGTGGACCGTGTTGCGGCAGGGAAGGGACCAAGATGTGTCAAAGTTCACAAATGTTTTCCATACCCATCACACGAGGCTGGGTATCAAGGATTTTGAGTGGAATTTGGTACTTAAGTACCCCAACTGCATACACAAGTAAATCTAGGATGAGATGGAGTTGTTGGACATCTCTTTGCTTGGTACTACCTATCGATACGCTATCAAGATTGAGTAGAAACTTATACATAAGAAGAAAGACTTTTGATTTGTGGATTTGAAGTAAGGGAAAGATGCCCCCAAACCATAGAAAAAATGACAAAGTCAAGGCAGGGCGACCCATGACAACCCACTGAAGCCGCAAGCACAAACAAACACCACAAAGAAAAAGGACGTAAGGAAATGGTGCAAGTTCCATAAGAGCCCCACTCACAACTCAAGGGAGTGCCAAGCCAAGAAGTCACTGGTGGCTGAGCTGAAAGCTTCCGAATTAGATGCATGTTCTGACTTTGAGTTAGAAACTGACAAGGGGAATGACAAAGGGAAGCAGATTATTGATGTGGAGCCTAATATCACCGTTGTGATCCTAACTTAAACAGGGACACAAAAAATTACAGATATAACCATAAATGCTGCAGAAATAACACTTCATTTCATTAATATCAGAACAATGAAATATGCTTACAAATATAATGGAAATAAACTAGCTCAGGTAACGGTACCTTATCTATGAGAAGAGATGTGGTGACTACATGCCTTTGAGTTATGTTACAATGAGGCTCAAAGGCCTGTTTATTATTGAGAAACAATGGAAAACCCTAAACATTCAAAAACCTAACCCTAGGAGATAAAGCACCAAAACTGTGGGTCGCGTTTGGGTAAATTGGTACATCAAATTCTTGGGGTCGTAACTTGGGCATACGATCTTTGTTTGGCTATCATAATACCTTGTTTGAATAGATCGAAGAGGTGGCATAAAACTATATATTATATTTGAATGGGAAGTTTTTGGTCTCTTTGTTTTCCTTAAAAACATCTTTTAGGGCCTCAAAACAACTCCGGAAGTTCAGGACCCAAAAAACTGCCAAAAATAGTAAATTGTGCTACAATTAAGGAAACTGAAAAAATGAAAGAGACAGTGTTGGGGGTCTAAGTGGAACAGGCGAGTGGCCACCAATATCCACCTAGATTAGTCCTCCACCCTTAGGAAGCAATGGTCCCCATTGCGTTGAGTGCCTTTGTGAGACGGGGAAATTTTTGCTAAATGTGGTCAATGGTGAGCCACTTGCCTCATTGTAGAAGTTCGCCAACTTTGACAACGATCTTTTATTGGTGAGTATTCTCAATCCGTGTGTCCATGATTAGACCAGTTGTGGCATGTTCCATGTAGTCTGGGTTTAGATTTGTTGGTGTGAGTTGTTTTGCAATGTCGGATGTGTCCAACAATGGTCAAAAATATGGTCGAGGGCAATCTATATTGAACATTGGGTACAGACCAAGGAACGGTGGAATGTTGAGCTCAAAGGCATTGTACCCTATAGCCTTGGTGATGGTGTATGGACCATTTTGGAGCGGGTGAAGCTTGCGAAGGGATCCAACAAGGCACTCCTTCTGAAAATGTAGCCAAACTTTGTCGCCCACTTGGAACTTGTGCAACACCCAATGTTGATCATGACGCTACTTGTACTTAGCATTGGCTTTGTCTAATATATCATGGACCTACTAGCAGATGTGTTGAATTCACTCAATGAATTTGTTAGCTCTTTCATTTAGTAAAATGGGGACAGTACTATGAGTGAGTATAAATGAGGTAATGTATAAGTTTTGACCTTCTTATTAAGTAGCTATAAACAACGTTCTTAAGCTAGCTCGAGTAGCTGCCCCACCCCCAACAAATAGTAAGACAAGATCGTAGACCTCCTCCCGAGGAGGCGATCTTCTAGGATTGTGCGGTCTAAAATAGTGGATCTCGTGGAGATGCATCATCCGAAAAAGGTGAGGAACGAGTTAGGACCCCATTCAATAGAGGGGATTGGATCTCACCAATGATCAGTGGGGGCATTCGGGCTAAGCTAAGTAGGTACCATAGTTTGTTTGATCCAGGAGTTCAACAATATAAGCTTAAAGGGAAAGCACCCACTATGGGCTACTCAACCATCCCAACCATCCGATCCCCCCCACCCACTAATCCAAGCAAGCGAAGTGATAACCCCCATGCACCTAATAATTTCCTATAAGCGCTAGCGATCACCCCTGCCTTTAATTAATTAATGGATGGATACCCTTGCAATTTTCCCAATTAGAGTAGACCAGATCTTCGACCCTTGATCTTATCGATTGGATTTATACCTCATCTGGAGTGCACCATAGTGTCTGATTCATTAGAGTGTAGCAGGAAGTTTAGGGCATAATAGGCAGAGGAACAAACAACGAAGAACCACAGTGGCAATGTCCAAAGGGGTTGTGGCATGTTGAGCTGTGGAAAGATTTGTTGTAGCTGTGTTGGACATAGGGGAGGCTTTCATCCCATGTGCATGGACGCCTCATATTGCACATGCACAAAATATGTACAATTATCTTGTTGACGACCTTTGTTTGGCCATCAATTTGGGAATGGAAAGTTGTGGAATTAGTGATTTTGGTTTCTAACATCGATTAGAGACTTGACCAAAATGAACTTAGGATTCTGTTGTCCCAATTAGAGAAAATAGACTGTGGGATCCCAAAGTGTACCCACACTCACTTAAAGAAGAGCTTAGCAGTGGCCTTTGTTGTGATACTCTTCTTGGTGGCTGCCTTAATGGCCATCTTAGAGAATTTGTCAAAAACCACGAAAACATTCTCATTTTCATGCTTAATAGAAGAAAGGCCTGACATGTAATCCATGGAGATGGACTCCCAAGGTTGACTAATAGTAGGCATTAGAGTATATAGGCCTTGATTCCCAATGGTCAATTTGGCAATGTTGCAGTGCAGGATTTAATGTACCTCCCAACATCCCGATGAAGGTTTGACCAATAAAAATGCTTTTGCAATATTGCCACTATTTTCTCTACTCCGAAATGTCCAGCGACCCGACTGTAGTGCGCCTCCCAAATAATCTTGGCACACTCACTTGAAGGAACATAGATGTGTCCAAGGTGGCATAACAATGCATCCTGGAGGTGAAAATTTGGAACTTTCTTACCTTCGAGGAGAGTATTCTATGTGTTGTCGAATTCTGGATCGCTCTCATAAAGATGCAACCACCCTTAAGTCTTGTGCCCACAAGATTTGAGCACAATGATTAGTGCCTTGACTGGTGGTCAGCTGAGGCAGTTGTAACATTATTTTTGCTACCTTTCAATGTTCAAATGGAATTTTTGCAGGTATGTGGAACATTTCTGATGGCGATCATTCTGCAACTTCCCTTATGTATGTATGAACTACAAGGGTTCGTGGTCTGTGTGGATGACCGTTTCCTTCCCCATAATGTAATGCTTCCATTGATGAAAAGGCTGCACAATGGAATACATTGATGAAAAGGTTGCACAATGGAAATTCACTAGATGCCCCTGCTGAGTAAGAACTGCACCAATAGCATAGTTGGAGGTGTTTGTCTCAATCTCAAATGGTTGTTGCAGGTCTGGTAATATGAGAACTAGTGCAAAGTAGAGGTGATGCTTCAACTCGGAAGACACCGTCTATTGGGTTTCACACCAAAAAAAAAATTCTTACACTCCGCCCTTGGTGACTTGACTTAAAGGCCAAGTGATATGAGAAAACCCCAACATGAAGCTATGGTAGAAATTGGCAAGACCCAGAAAGTTGCGAAGCTCTATTAGAGTGGTTAGGGCTGGCCAATCCTAAATGACTTGCGTCTTAGCTGGGCCCACATGCACACCATGCTCATCAACGATGTACCCTAGATATTAAACCCGGGTCGTGCCAAAAGTGCATTTATCCAAATTGGCACACAATTTGTGTTGTCACAGGGTTTGAAGGACCTATTGAATATGGTGGAGGTGTTGTTCCCAACTCTGGCTGAAGATCAATATGAAATCTAAATACACCACCACAAATGCATTGGTGAAGGGTCAAAAGATGTCTTCCATCAATCTCATGAATGTTGCAGGGGCATTCGTCAACCGAAAAGGCATGACCAATGACCCGAGTTGACTCAACTCCTGGATTTAACCAAGATCTTTTACTTCTATGATGTTGTTAGAATTTCATTTAAAAGAGCATAAAGGAACATATATGCATGTTGTAAATGAGAAGAAACATGACAAGAATCAACAACATAAAACACAAGTCGTTTATAATGGAGTTCATCCAGTGTGGACTACGTCTCCGAGCCCGGTGTCAAGATGGTGTTGGCTACCTCATTCAGTGCTTGGAATGGTGAAGATGTACATGGAATATGGTTTCTGTCATACAAGTACATGTGCCCTCTACATGAGTGGCAATGTCTCTCCACGAGACGTTCCGTTACAAGAACTATCACTCACAACAGACCCCCTATCAGCATGACATAAACTTGCACATGGTTACAATAAGTATCTTGGCATCATGGAACCAAAGGGATCTCAACCAAAACAGCCATGGTGACAATGAGTATCCCTTCATCATTGTAACAAAGGGATCTCAATCAAAACATACATACAATCCATGATGAATACATCTCATGTTAAATAGACATAAAGATTCCACATCATACATTAAGCAAGAATCGAAACAACATAGTACATCTCACAATAGATGATCAAAGAAGTACATGACAACAACACTTCATATACCCCAAATTTGATGTTGGCTGAAGAATATAATACTCAATTGTTGGATTTGAATGCACCATCAAATTCGTGGTGTTGCATGACATAAGATCGACTATCCACACTCTAAAATCTGACACTGTCATTCCAATATGGAAAATGGATGAAAAATAGAAGGCTTAGCTACACAAACTTATTGCACCATTTAATTTGTGTCATCAAGAAGTGTAAAATCAACTATCCATTTTTTGAATTCTAACACTGGTAAAATCTAAGCCTGTAGGAATATTTTAGATCCCCTCGCGATTCTCCAAAGATTCCATCCTTTGGGTTGACTGGAGATCTACAACTCAAATCATAAAAATGATCTCGCCATTGAGATCCTTGCGAAATTCTAAGAAGAATTAGTATAAAGTTGGTTGCATTCTGAATCTGGGAAATTTCAACCTCTAAGGAATCTTGAAGAATCCCTCAAGATTCTCCTCCATTGGGAATATGCAAATCCACTGCTCAAAAGGAGAATCTGACCTCTCCATAGCGTTCCTTATGAAAATCTGAGAAAAATGACTATAAGTTGATTACATTCTGACAAAACTTTTTTTAACCTCCCAAGGAATCTTTAAGATTCTCTACAAAAATTATGTCTTGAAAAATGTGCCATCATTTTGCCTCCTGGAACTACATCATAGTTCCATCTCTGGCCTAGCCCGCATTTCCACCATTCTGTTCAGCCTCCGTTCCGTTTCGTTCTATGTTTTCTACACTACCCCTGTGCAAATGAAAAAGAAGGTTTATATAGACGTTTGTGGGCAGAGCTAACAAGGATTGAGCCTGTGGCTCATTGGTGGTGGAGGAATTTAGGATGGCAGAGGTTAGGGGGTCAAATCCCAACCCCTCCAAAATTGGCACATTGTATTAATTTGTTTTAATGCACTGTTATCGTTTTAATACATAACCAATTGATTTAAATGGTGTGACTGTTGGTTTTGTTTGATTAAATATGGGCGAAGTTTGGTACATAGGGTCGCGCGGTGGGGGCCGGCCCACATGGGTTGGGTGGGTTCAATCTCTGTCGGCTTTGTTGTTCCTTAAGAAACCAATTTCCTCACTGTGTAGAAATTGTGCTTAAGGCATTAATGTTTATAATTATTGTCACTTGTTTGTCACTTAATTGTATGTTGTATTCTCAAATGAAGGACCTAAAAGACTTGGTTTTAAACCCTCAATACTTAGGTGACATGAAAGTCTCATAATGCCATTTGATTATTGAATATAAATGATGAATGAAGAAATATTGAAGAAGTCATATACAATATGTTGTTTTACACAAAATCTACTATCTATGACACTTGGAGAAGTTAAAGATAATATGTTGTCTTACACAGAAACTACTATCTGTAACTTAGAAGAATTGCAGAGGTGGGAATTTCAAGTATGGGAGTGCTCTTTTAAGGGATTTTAACTTCATTTACATAATAAAATAAAGACCTGCAGCTTCATTACCATACTTAAAGGAAGAAAACATTTAATGACACATAACAAAGAAGTCACAAAATCATACCCAACAATGTGTGGAAAACTTATGATTCTTTCATTAATCAACAATTTTATCAAGAATACAGTGGCCTAGTCTCCAGAAATTTGAACCCCTTTTTTTCCAATAATCTTGCCTCTTTATACATCATAGGATAGTTAATAACCACGAAAACTGTCAAATTATCTAACTAGCCTCTAATTGATTTGAAGTAAAGATCACTACAAAATATTACATTTGAGGGTAACAACACCTCATTCATTTCAAGAAAACAAGATAATAAGAAGTAATAGAAATCAGAGAATGATGGGAGATTGTTGCTCACTGTCAGAATCTATAGCTTGAGCCTTAGTGGAGTAGTGGATGAAGTGGCGTAGTATGGTGAGTGAAGTGGGAAATTAATAGATGAAAGTGGTGGAAGATGTGGAATGAGTGACATGGGGCAGAAAGCTTTGGGAGCTCACCACGGGGTTAAAGAATGTACAGGAGCTTCAATGAGGTTGAAACCCTGTAGTAATTTCAGGCCAGACATTGCGGTCAACCATGCTAACGCCACGATCAATTGCGGGGGTTGAGCTTTAATTAATCTTCGTGCTCATTGCTTCCTTGCAGCACACCTCAATGTACTTATCAAGCTATCGCTTGATCATGTCTATTGAACCTGCATGACCTTTAGAATATGGAAAACCTTTAGTTACCACAGAACTCAAAGAATTAAAACTCTAGTTCATAAACCTGTCACGTCCGCCTGAGTTGTACATGATCACCATCTGATCACCCCTTTAATGGATGGTTCAATGCCTCGAAACTCACGAAACTTTAAACCTGTTTGAACAAAACTTCATCACGTCCGTTTTTTTCAACACCCTTTGACTCCCATATAGACTCGATAGGAAATAAAATTGCCAATTAATGATTTATTGGGTCTGATTTTAAGGATAAAACCCGATTACTTTTCAACCCGATATCCATCAAATCTATGGCCTGTTTATTGGATGGCCCATATCTTCTCGCGGGTTTCTCACATTCAAAAGACGTCAATCAAATAAAATAAGTTATTTCGTTTAATTTCTTCTTTTCCCTTTATTTCCGCTATAACATATTATTTGGTTTTTCTTTCATATTTTGATTTTTCTTTCATTTTGTGATAAAACTAAAAATAAAACTTAACTAACAATGGATGCTACAACATCGGGCTCCACCTGGGGATAGTGCTTTTGCCACAGAAGCACTAAGAACCATAGATGAGTGCCTTCACCTCGGGCATGGAGTCATATATTTCTTAACCAATTCAAATTCTATGTCATTTGTACACTAAATTCACTCTGGTATCTATAATGATAGGATGCTTGTACTTTATAACTTGAAATACTGCTTGAGGCACTGCCCATTGTCAGGCAACTGTAGAGTTTTACCATCAAGATTCTCTACAGTAGTTTTATTAAGGATTCTCATCAAAGTTTTATTAGTGGATTCAGCCAATCCATTTCCTTGTGGATGATAAGCAGTTGAATGAGATAAAATAGCATTATACTTCTGACAAAAGGCAACAAACTTACTTAACTGAACACTTGAGCATTGTCTGTCATGACTTTGACAAGGCGTCCAAGTCTATTGAACATGATTTCCTCAGATGTCTTGAGATCCACATAGGACCAAGCCAAAACATCAATGTATTTCCTGAAAAGCTCAATATATCTCTTCTTATAATTAAATGAAACTTCCTTGAACAATTTGACCAGATTGGGCTCCTTTTGGATTCCAATATTGTGATCTTGAATCTATTCATCCTATGAAAGGAAACTAGCACCTATTCCTTCTTTAGAATAGGCTCCATCAAAGAAGCACTTCCACAACCCTTCTGGTTGTAGCTTTGTATTTACATAAGCTGAAGTAAGCTGCCTCTGGTTATCTTCAGCCAATTCTGCATTTTCATGCAGCATGAAGCAAGAAAAGTCATCTTTTTCCTGGCTGTATGTAGGTGAATTACTTGCTTTGTTAGTTGTGATTGTTCTAATAAATCTTGTTTCTCTATACAACCTCCTTTCTTCCCCACCAAAAATTGGTAATGACAGCATAAGAAAAATCTAGTTTCAAAGCACCACCCAATTTAGCCCCCCCATGACCTAAATAATAACATTCCAAACCTAGCAGGGATATCTGCTACCACTACATCCATTACCAAACTTGACACCACCATATATTTAATGCCCCCTAGACACTTGACTTTATGTGAATCAAAAGAATACAAGTCTCTGTAAGGTTTAGTAACTTGTAGGTTTAGCTATTTGATCACTGATAATGGCATAAGGTTATGTGAGTCCCTTGAATCAAACATACAATTGTGCAAGAGTAAATCATGAACCAATAAAGAAATGTAGAAAGGAGGTGTTGAAGAATCTACCTCCTCTACATGTGAACCAAAAACCACTACTGGTTTATCTTCTTGCAAATTCACAAGGTCATTTATATTCACATTCTGAGATAGATTGATAAACTTTGTAATTTCTCTTTGATAAGTTGGTGTTTTAACCAAATCTATGAGGGGTACCTGAACTCTTGTCTTTTCTAAATCTTTGGTGAAACTAAACACATGGCTTTGTTTATTATTCCTTTCATTCTCATCTTCACTTTTCTTCATGATTGAAATCTCTTGTGGAATGGAAACAAGTTTCTCTAAAGGAATTTTTTCACTTTCGTCTTGAGAGGACTCACCTTGAAGCATTTGAGTCTTTCTACTTGTATTCTGTTGTTGCTTTCCTTTATTCAATTGTTTTACAGGCTGTGGTTCTTGTTCTTGTGGAGTTGCTTTTTGTAAGGGAGCTAGAACTTGCTTCTCACCTTCATCTTCTTGACTTCTAGATATTTTCCTTGATCTCAAGTCATATTTCTTATGTAGTTCTGCCTACATCAAGTCAAAAAACAACTTCCAACATTCATCAATTTCATTATCATCATAGATGACATCTGTTTCACTATATTCTCCTCCCTCAACACCTAGTTCATCTTCATCTACTGCATACAACGTGAAAATGTGGTCATCATGATCCTTGGAATTCTCTGGTACTCCATTAGGATCTGCCTCTATATACAGTGGTGCTTGAATCTGATCTTGATCTTTTCTCTCTCTCTATAAAATTTGCAGAGGTTGTCTTCTACATTGAGGATTAAAATTTCTATTTTTCTGTACTTGTCTCTTAGAATTCTTACTCTCTAATTCCAATTGAATCAATTTATTAGACAAATTTCTAATTACATTATTCATATCCTCTAATGTTTGATCTTGAGATGATTCTACTTTAGCCTTTCCCTTATCTTGGATAGGTTGTGCATCCAGTGTTTTACCTGCAGCCACCAGATTTCCTTCTATCTCTAATGCATTTGTTTGGATTTGATCAAGGGTTGGGAATATCCTCTCCCTCAATGTTTATCCAAAATTTGACTAAAAAGCCCTGCAAAAGTTATTTTTGCACCTGGAAGAGGGGGGTTAATATTCATTGGAAGAATATTTTACAATTTATTTAACCTTCTAATGAATTCAACAACACCTTCATCAGATTTCTTCTTGATAGCATTAAACTCTGTGAGTGAATACCCATGGTCTCTTTTTTCTCCCCATCTCTGGGTGAAAAGGCACTCCATCTCTTCCCATGTTGTAATAGAGTTATTAGGAAGCCCTTTAAACCATTTTCTTGCTTCTCCATCCAAGGATTGGATAAAAAGTCTTAGAACAACATCCAAGAATTCAACATTTAAGTTTTCTGTGGAATTACAAAATATTGATATATGATTCTCTGTTGTTTGTTCATCCTCCCTTATGAAACGAGGGATAATATTCAAGTATTCTTGTGACATTTGATTCAACTGTTGTGTCAATTGAATAGGTGAATACCTATTCATAAAAAATGCAGGTGCTGCCATATTTTCTCTTGAATTTACTGAAACTTGATTACTAGCAAATGTGGAACCTGACTGAGGAGTAAATGGAGTTTACAATGGTGGTAATGTAGTTATAGGTTCAGGCTGAATAACTATAGCAGATACTAAAAAAGAAATAGACTCTAAAGACTGTTCTTCACAGTTAGGTTCTTGGAATGAATTGGATGTAGAAGGTGACTCTTGGTCAATAAAAGATGAATGTGAAAGATGTGATGAACTGCTGCCTAGTGCAGATAGTGTAGGACTTGGTGTAAGTGGAGTTTTAGGCTTTCCAACCCACTTAGGATCTGAAAGGGCTTGAACTTTCTGCTGTGAGGTATTTGACCTTGTATGGGGTCTCTTTGGAGCCAAAGTTATTGCTTTTATCCAAAACAGTAAAAAATTTCCTCCTCACTAAACAACTAGAGGAAACTATTGAAAACCCAAGCAAAAGTGTTCTTGTCTTCTCTCCTCAACAATGGCACTAATTAATGTTGTCCCTTAAGAAACCAATTTCCTCGCTGTGTAGAAATTGTGCTAAAGACATTAATGTTTATAATTATTGTCACTTGTTTGTCACTTAACTGTATGTTGTATTCTCAAATGAAGGACCTGAAAGACTTGGTTTTAAGCCCTCAATTCTTAGGTGACATGAAAGTCTCAGAATTCCATTTGATTGTTGAGTATAAATGCTGAATGAAGAAAGCTTGAAGAAGTCATAGACAATATGTTGTTTTAAAAAGAATCTACTATCTATGACATTTGGAGAAGTTGAATATAATATGTTGTCTTACACAAAAACTACTATTTGTAACTTAGAAGAATTGCAGAGGTGGGAACTTCAAGTATAAGAGCGCTCTTTTAAGGGATTTTAACTTCATTTACATAAGAAAATAAAGACCTACAGCTTCATTACCATACTTAAAAGAAGAAAACATTTAATGACACATAATAGAGAAGTCACAAAATCATACCCAACAATGTGTGGAAAACTTCTGATTCTTTCATTAATCAACAATTATATCAAGAATATAGTGGCCTAGTCTCTAGGTTATCCAAAATTCAAACCCCTTCTTTTCCTATAACTTTGCCTCTTTATACATCATATGATAGTTAATAACCACCCAAAACTGTCAAACTACCTAACTATCCTCTAACTTCTTTGAAGTAAAGATCATTACAAAATATTACATTTGAGATAAAAACACCTCATTCATTTCAAGAAAACAAGATAATAAGAAGTAATAGAAATCAGAGAATGATGGGAGATAGTCTCTTTCTATTAGAATCTAAAGCTTGAGCCCTAGTGGAGTAGTGGATGAAGTGGCGGGGTATGGTGAGTGATGTGGGAAATTAACAGATGAAAGCGGTGGAAGATGTGGAATGAGTGACGTGGGGCAGAAAGCTTTGGGAGCTCACCACGAGGGTAAAAAATGTACGGGAGCTTCAACAAGGTTGAAACCCCGCAATAATTTTAGGCCACACTTTGCAGTCAACCATGCTATCCTCACGGTCAACTGCGAGGGTTGAGCATTAATTAATCTTCGTGCTCATTTCTTCTCCGTAGCACACCTCAATGTACTTATCAAGTTATCACTTGATCGTGCCTCTTGAACCTGCATGACCTTTAGAATATGGGAAACCTTCGATTAGCATGGAACTCAAAGAATTAAAACTCTGGTTCATAAACTTATTGTGTCTACCTAAGTTGTATGTGATCATCATCCGATCACCCCTTCAATGGACAGTCCGATGCCTTACAACTCGTGAAACTTTAAACCTGTTTGAACAAAACATTATCGCATATGTTTTTTCATCGTCCCTTTGACTCCCATACAGACCCGATAGGAAATAAAACTGCCAATTAATGATTTATCGGGTCTGATTTTAAATATTAAACCTGATTACTTTTCAACTCGATATCCGTCGGATCTGTGGCCTGTTGGTCAGACGACCTAGATCTTCTCGTGGGTTTCTCACATTCAAATGTTGTCAATCAAATAAAATAAGTTATTTCTTTTAAATTTCTGCTTTTCCCTTTGTTTCTGCTATAACATAATATTTGGTTTTTCTTTCACATTTTGATTTTTCTTTCATTTTGTGATAAAACTGAAAATAAAACTTAAATAACAATGGATGCTACAACAGGCTCCACAATAAATGCTTTTTGGTTTCCTTGTATGTCATATGCGGAGGTTAGGTGGTGGGTCCACCGAGGGTGGCCCGCACCCCATTTAATACAATAGTGTATGGCAGTTTAGGCGGGGGGGGGGCGCATCGGCCCATATTTAATTCAAAGTTGGTTTTAATATATAATGTGGGAGGTTCGATAGAGGTGGTCGGGGTCATGGCCCGCCACTTATTTTAATATTGTTTATTTTTTTATTTTTATAACAAATGAACATTTTTTTTTCTAATATAAGGGATATTAGAAAATGAAGTATCCAACAAATTCACCTGCTTTCGGGAGCTAGGTTCCCACACCGGTTGATGGTGAATTTGTAGGACAATTAAACCTAGCCCACTGCCCAACTTTGACTGGCTCTTTCTCTCTCATACAAGCTCGGATTTGAGTGTCGTTCACACCGTTGTAATTAGGGCGACGAGCACTTCGATCTGGTACTAATTTTGGAGTGATCTGACCACTTTGAATTTTTACCCTTTCTGAGTCCTCTTGGGCTTCTGCATGTGTCTAGAGCCACCTAGATCAATCCTCCCCATTGAGGAGATTTTGGTCCTCCAAAAGCATGAAAATAATTTTCCACTTCTTTGTAGCTTATCTGCACTTACAAGTGTCTGATAAGTCACCCTTCCTTCTCCTTCACCTTTGTCCTTCGTAGACATAAGTAATGAGCTGACACCTGCAACCTCTACAAACTTGTAATATAATTATGCAAATTACATGCCTGAATTACAAGACCAACTAATGCCCCAACCATCCCATACTTGCCATGAGTTTATAACACATGATGAATGGTCAAGTTTATATCAAAATGGAAACAATACCCCAGCTATGAAAACAAGGCCAAAACATCATTGTTGCTCTCAACAAGTGATGGAAAACACATCATCACTACAACACATGATTTAAATAAGGCCAAACACTATTGTTTATTTGACAAGTGATGGAAACACAACATCACTTTCACAGTTTAAAATGCAACAAAAAATAGGACCAGACATCATTGTTGCTTAACAAGTGATGGAAAACACATAATCACTTTTACATCTTAAAATGACACAAATGGTTTACAAAAGCACGACCATGACAAGCTAACATATTTACAAACCATTTTTCACTTATCGATGTGAATGGGTCATCACCCTGTGGTGGTTTTTCTTGTTGAACATCTTTTTCAACTGGTTCATGCACCAATGTTTTGTCTTTAAGGCGTTGCTCTTGATGGAGCCTCCTACATGTAGCCCTATGGTGACCACTTCTATTGCAATGACTGTAATGACTTCTTCCTCCAGATCTTTTTTACCTTCTTCTTAGTCTATTGTTGAGAGGGTCTTGCATGCCTCATCCTCTTTCATGCTTCCATTCTCTTCCAGCAGTCAACAAATGTATGGTTATATTGACCAGAAAAAGTACATGTTTTTCGATGCCATGTTTTACAGTCATCATTAACAACATGATTGTAATCGAAATTAACATTAGAATATTGAGACTTTTTATAACTTTCCTTGTTGTCTCTGGTGTAAGTATGGTTATGAGAGCTTGCCTCAGCTCTTTCCCTACAATGGACATTGCCATGGGATGATGGGGATGTGTTCCCATCATTCTCTTTCCTTGATGATTTCGACAATGTCTTGGAAGCATCTGATACCCTTGAGCATTCTCCTTCAGTGTATCACAAGCCTGAAAATTGACATCTCTGCACAACCTCCAATGGCAGAGTAATGCTTTGGATTTTAACGCCAAGTCCTTCTTCCTCCTTGTACCTCATCCTGGTAAGGAACCTCATGTTTGTCCCTGTAATTGGTATCTCCACATTTCCAATAGAAATCAAACTATGTGAAGATGAAACTGAAGGGAATTCAACATCTTTTACATCCACTATCGATTTGGAAAGAACTGATGAGGGCTCCTCATCATCTGTTGTTGATGGTTCCATGTTTGCCCTGGCATATTTTCCAACTTCCTTGCCGACGTACCCAAGTCCTGACTAACGAGGTAATTCCTCTACTTTGATGGGGTTGACAATGCCTTGGCCATTAATGCCCAAGCCTTTTCCTTTATACCCCATTCTCTTTAGTAGTTTGGAGCCAATTCCTATGGTACGATTTTGAAAAACAACGAAAACATCATCAGGAAACATACATGAAGATGGAGAATTAATTTTTACCTCACATGGGTCATGCTACAACTTTTCCAAGGCCTCGTCCTTAGATTACAGCTATCGTAGCAAACTATGTTTTTCCTCTTTCTCTTCTTGTAGAAGCGTCTTCAATTCAGCATTATCTTCTTGAAGACTCTGGTTGTTGTGCTTCAGTTCTTCTAGGGCCTCTTCTGTGGCTCGCAACTGAAGGCGAAACCATTGTTTTTCCTATATCTCTTTTTGTAGAGCTTCATATATTATTTCCACCTTTTGGGACACTCTGAGCATGGTCTTGTACATTGCTTTTTCATCCTCCATCGTTGCATAATCCCTTGTTCAGGCTCGTAATTCACATCCACACAATGATCGCTCTACTACCAAACTTGATCCAGGTTGACTCAACTCCCGGATTTAACCAAGATCTTTTACTTCTGTGATGCTGTTAGAATTGCATTTAAAAGAGCATAAAGGAACATATATGCATGCTCTAAAGAAGAAGGAACATGACAAGAATCAGGAACATAAAACAAAAGACGTTGATAACACAATTCGTCCAGTGTGAACTACGTCCTCTGGCCCAGTGTCAAGATCGTGTTGGATGCTTAATTCAGTGTTGGGAATGGTGAAGATGTACATGGACTATGGTTTCTGTCATACAAGGACATGTGCTCTCTACACAAGTGGCAAAGTCTCTCCACGAGACGTTTTGCTACAGGAACTATCACTCACAATAGACCTCCTATCAGCATGACATAAACTTACACATGGTTACAATAAGTATCCCAGCATCATGGAATCAAAGAGATCTTAACCAAAACACCCATGGTGACAATTAGTGTCCTGTCATCATGGAAACAAAGGGATCTCAATCAGAACATACATACAATCAATGATGAATACATCTCACGTGAAATAGACATAAAGATTCCACATCATACATCAAGCAGGAATCGAAACAACATCATAAGTCTCACAACAAATGATCAAAGAAGTACATGAAAACAACACTTCATATACCCCATATCTGATGTTGGCTAAAGAATAGAATACTCAGTTGTTGGATCTGAATACACCATTGAAATCATGGCATCGCATGGCATAAGATCGACTGTCCATGCTCTAAAATCTGACACCGCAATCCAATCTGGAAAATGACCAAAAAATAGAAGGCTCAGCGGCACAAACTGACTGCACCATTAAATTTGTGTCATTGAGAAGTGTAAAATCAACTATCCATTTTCTGAATTCTCACACTGGAAAAATCTAGGCCTGTAGGAATCTTTTAGATTCCCTCGCGATTCTCCAAAGATTCTCTCCTCTGGGTTGATTGGAGATCTTCAAATCAAGTCAGAAAAATTATCTCGCCATTGAGATCCTTGTGAAATTCTAAGAAGAATGAGTATAAAGTTGGTTGCATTCTGAATCTGGGACATTTCAGCCTCTAAGGAATTTGGAAGATTCCCTCAAGATTCTCAAAGATTCTCCTCTTTCTGAAATATGCAAATCTGCTGCTCAAAAGGAGAATCTGACCCTGCCATAGCGTTCCCTGCGCAAATTTGAGAAAAATGACTGTAAACTTGATTACATTCTAACAAAAAATTTTTTTACCTCCCAAGGAATATTTAAGATTCTCTACAAAATTTCTATCTCGAAAAGTGTGTCATCATTTTGCCTCCTAAAACTACATCATGGTTCCATCTCTAGCCTGGCTTGCGGTTCCACATTTCTGTTCAACCTCCGTTCCTTGTGTTCTACACTACCCCTGTGCAAATGGAAAAGAAGGTTTTTATAGATGTTTGTGGGCAGAGCTAACAAGGACTAAGCCCGTGGCTCATTGGTGGTGGAGGAATTTAGGATGGCAGAGGTTGGGGGGTCAAATCCCAACCCCTCCAAAATTGGCGCGTTGTATTAATTTTTTTAATGAATTGTTTTCATTTTAATACATAACCGATTGATTTAAATGGTGTGACTGTTGGTTTTGTTTGATTAAATATGGGCGGAGTTTGGTACATGGAGCCACTGGGTGTGGGCTAGCCCACGTGTGCTGACCTAGTTCAATCCCCGTAAGCTCCACAATAGATATTTTTTGGTTCGTTGTATGTCGTATGCGGAGGTTGGGTGGCGGGTCTGCTGGAGGTGGCCCACACTCCATTTAATACAATAGTTTATGGTAGGTGGGGATGGGGGGCGACGGTGGGGTTCATGGCCCATCGGCCTATATTTAATTCAAAGTTGTTTTTTAATATATAATGTGGGAGGTTTGATAGAGGTGGCAGGGGTCATGGCCCACCACCTATTTTAATATTATTTATTTTTTTTATCTTTATAACAAATATACTTTTTATTTTATTTTATCTAATATAAGGGATATTAGACAAATTAAGTATCCAACAAATTCCCCTGCTTTCAAGAGATAGGTTCCCACACCAATTGATAGTGAATTTGTAGGAAAATTAAATCTGACCCACTGCCCAACTTTGATTGAAACTTTGACTAGCTCTTTCTCCCTCATATGAACTCGGATTTGAGTGTCGTTCACACCATTGGAATTAGGGTGACGAGCACTTTGATATGTTGCTAGTTTGGGAGTGATCTGATCACTTTTAATTTTGACCCTTTCTGAGTCCTCTTCGGCTTTTGCATGTGTTTGGAGCCACCTGGATCAACCAACCATTCGAAAAGGCCATCCTTGGATTTGAAGGTAGTCTTCCACACATCTGAGGGTTTGATAGGCACCTGTTGATAACTGGACATCAAGTCAATCTTGCTGAAATATTTGGCCCGCTTGAGCTGATCCAGAAGGTCATCAATCTATGGGATTGGGTATCTATTCCAGACAATGATCTTGTTCAACACTTGATGGTCAATACATATTCTCTAGGTCTCATCCTTCTTCTATACCAATATAATCGGGCTCCCACAAGGTGATGAGATTGGCCTAATGTGCCCTTTCTACAACAACTCCTGAATCTATCTCTTGATCTTATCATTCTCGGGAATAGAGCATCGATATATCGGTCCATTGGGTAGCAGCACGTGCAGGGTCAGATCGATGGAGTTCTTGACCTGAAAATTCATAGGTACCCCTGTAGGTGAGGAGAAAATGTCCCTATACTCCTCCACGACCTTGTCCATATGCTGGCGCTGTTGTGTGGAGGAGCCTTGTCTAGAAGCCATGGCCATAACCTTCTTCTTGCCTTGAGGGTGAATCATAAGGAAAACACTTTCTTGGTCTGGGAAATAATCTTACTACATTGCTTTATAGTGATCAAAGAGATGGCGGTAGGTGGGGCTACCTTCGATATCCTGTACAACTTATTGCCCAAAGTAATAATCACAGAACGAGGTCTAGACTCATATATAATATGTCACTTCCACAAGTATGGTTTTCCTAATAATACATCACAAACTTCAAGAGGAGCAACATAAAAAATTACCTCATCCGTGAAGGGGTTGATGCTATAGGGATGGAGACACTGCTAGTTGACGCAGAGATATTGTCCTTGGTGAAGCCACTCGATGGTGTAAAGTTGTGGATGTGTTGTCATCAGTAGGCCCAACCACTTCACGACCTCTCCTAAAATGAGGTTATTTTGGCTCTTGTTGTCAACAATGACTGGCAACAGAGAACCTTTCACCCACATCTATGAGTGGAAGAGGTGTTCCCCCTCCTTTGCATATTTAGGCTCATTCTTTTAATCTTGGTGGTGGCCACAGTAGCACTGGGCTTTGCGTCAATGATCTGCTTCCATTTTTCATTCCCCTTGTCATTTTTTGACTCAGAGTCGGAACATGCATCTGATTCAGAAACCTTCAACTCGGCCACTAGTCACTACTTGGCCCGACACTCACTTGTGTTGTGAGTGGAGCTCTTATGGAACCCACACCATTTTCCTGTGTCCTTCTTTGTCTTCATGGTGTTTTTCTTCACTTGCAGCTTCAACAGGTTGTCCTGGGTCACCTCACCTTGGCTTTGGCCTTTGCTCTATGGTTTGGAGGTGCCTTTTCCTTGCTTCGGATTCAGATATCCAAAGTCTCGCTTCTTCTATTTAAACTTCTGCTCAATCTTGACAGTGTATCAGTATGTCATGTCAAGTGAGGATATGTATAGGAACTCCATCTCATCCTAGATGTACTTGAGTACCAAATTCCACTCACAATCCCTGTTACCCAACTTAGTGCGGAGGATATGGAAATGATTTGTGAACTCCGACACATCTTGGTCCCTTCTCTATCGTAACGTGGTCCACTTTATGTATTTATCTTCAGAGCTATGGATAGGGTAATATTGTTCCTTGATGATGTCTTGGAAAGAACCCCAAGTGGGTGCGATTGAAAAGAGTGAGGATTCCCTCTCATCCTTTTGTTCACAGTAGGTTTCCCACCAATCCTTGACATGTGGGGCGGCTTTGAGAAATGCAAAAGTAATATTTTCTTGGTTGGAAAAGTCATGAACTGAAAAATATCCTTCCAATGGATTCAACCATTTATCTACAGCATATGCATCTATCTATCCATCAAATATGAGAATATCGAAGTTAACTTGTACCTTAAAAGGAGTGGTTCCTCTAGAGTGGCTTTTGGATGAAGATGTGTCGCCAATAGGTAGTCATCGAAGGATTTGGGCAAAGTTATCCTTCGTCGTGTTCCTCTGTCGCTCAAGGGATTCCTCAAACAATGTTTTGAAAGGATCTCGTACCCCTTCATCTTTATTTTCTTCCACCATGGGAGGTTGTCGGGGTTACAAAATTGGTCTTGCAAAGGTTTAACTAGATCGAGCCCTAACTCATTATACCTTGACCTCATTGGGGACATGCAAAGAAAAATAGAGAAAGAGAAGACCACTCTGATACCGCTGATCCAAAGTTAAACAGGAATGCAACAAATTACAAATATAACCCTAAATACATAAATGTAGTAGAAATAACTTTTCATTTCATTAATATCAGAATATTGAAATATTCTTACAAACATACTGGAAATAAACTAGCTCGGGTGATGGTAACTTATCTTTGAGAAGAGATGTGGCGACTACATGTCTCTGAACTGTGTTACAATGAGGCTCAAATGCCTATTTATTATTGAGAAACAATGGAAAATCCTAAACATCCAAAAGCCTAACCTTAGGAGATAAAGCACCAAAACTGTGGGTCCCATTTGGGTAGATTGGTACATCAACTTCCCGGGGTTGTAACCTAGGCATATGACCTCCGTTTGGCTATGATAATACCTTGTTTCAAATATATCAAAGAGGAGGCCAAATACACTTATCTAAATTGAGTTAGGACTTCAATGGTCTCTCTTTTTTCCCTAAAAACATTTTCCAAGGCCTCAAAATGGCTCTAGAAGTTCAAGACTCGAAAAACTGCAAAAAATAGTAAATTGTGCTACAATTAAGGAAACTGAAAAACTGAAAGAGGCAGTGTTGGGGGTCCAAGTGGAATAGGTGAGTGGCCACTAATATCCACCTGGATCACATTGCCACCACCAATATATATAAGGATGAGCCCGAAGATCTAGAGGAGGGGGAGCGACTCTTCCACACACAAATGTGGGTGAAGGGTTCTCCGCTGCAGTTCAATTTCGAAACCGGGAGCCAAAAGAACCTCATTTCAATACAGGTCAGAAAGCGGTTGGGCCTACCGACCACGCCACACCCACACCAATACACCATTAGGTGGCTTCACCAAGGGCGAGATCTCCACGTCAGCCAACAATGTCGTCTTCCCTACAACATCAAGCCCTTCACAAATGGGGTATTGTGGGATGTTGCTCCTCTTGAAGTTTGTGATGTATTATTAGGCCAACCATACTTGTGGAAGCGAGATTCTATGTATGAGTATATGCTTCACACTATTATTATTACTTTAGGCAACAAGTTGTACAAGACACCAGAGGTGGCACTGCTTACTGCCATTTCTTTGATCATTGCAAAGCAATACAGTAAGATCATTTCCCAAACCAATAATTTATTTTTCCTTATGATTCGCCCTTAGGGAAAGAAGAATATTATGGCCACGACCTCCAGACAAGGCTCCTTTGCATGACAAAAACATATGGACAAGGTTGTCGAGGAGTACAAGGACATCTTCACCTTACCCACAGGGGTACCTCTACACTGTCAGGTCAAGCACTCCATTGATCTAACCCCGGGCATGCCACTACCCAATGGATCGATCTATCAACACTCTGTTTTGGAGACTGATGAAATCAAGAGGCATATTAAGGATTTGTTGTAGAAAGGGCACATCAGGGCAAGTTCATCACCCTTTGGGAGCCCAATCGTGTTGGTATAGAAGAAGAACAATACCTGGAGACTCTACATTGACTACGGGGCACTGAACAAGATCACTGTCCAAAATAGGTATCCAATCCCACAAATTCATGACCTTTTGGACTAGTTCAAGGGGGAAAAATATTTCATCAAGATTGACTTGAAGTCCAGTTATTACTAGGTACCGATCAAACCCTCTGATGTGTGGAAGGTTGCCTTCAAATCTAAGGAGGGTGTTTTCGAATGGATGGTCATGCCTTTCGGTTTGAAAAATGCCCCCAGAACCTTCATGAGGCTAATGTAAGATATCTTGTGACCCTTTAGTAACTCATTCATTGTGGTATATCTAAATGACATTATGTTCTTCAGCCATAGTTGGGAAGAGAACCTCCACCATTTTCAAAAGGTCCTCCAAAGCCTACGACAACACAAGTTGTGTGCCAATTTGGAGAAATGCACTTTTGGTATGACCCAGGTTCAATATTTGGGGTACATCATTGATGAGAGGGGCGTGCATGTGTACCTAGCCAAGATACAAGTCATTTGGGATTGGCCAACCCCAACCACTCTAATAGAGCACCGCAACTTTTTAGGTCTTTCCAACTTCTACTGCAGGTTTGTCTTGGGGTTCTCTATTGTCACTTGGCCTTTGAGTCAAGTCACCAATGGAGGAGAAAAAGCAAAGTTATTTTGGTATGAATTCCAAAAGAAGGTGTTTTTCATGTTGAAGCATCGCCTCTAATTTCACTAGTGCTCACATTACTAGACCTACAACAACCATTTGATATTGAGATAGATGCCTTTGACTATGCTATTGGTTGAGTTCTTACTCAATAGGGGCATCCAATGGCATTTCACAGTGAGACACTTTCAGACATAGTACGTAAGTATCCCACCTATGACAAAGAGATGTGTTCCATTATGCATGTCTGCTGAAAATGGAAGCATTACATTATTGGAAAGGAAACGGTCATCGACAAAGACCACCAACCCTTCCAGTTCATACAGACATAGGGGAAGTTCCAGAATGATTTCCATAAAAAATGGTCCACAGACCTTAAATAGTTCCATTTGGAAATTAAGTATAAGAAGGACAACACCAACAATGTTGCAGACTTCCTCAGCATATCATCGGTCATGGCATTGATCACTGTGCTTGACTCTTGTGGGCACGAGAGTGTGGGGTGGCCACATCTTTACAAGAGTGATCTAGAATTCGACAACACATACTAGGCGCTCCTGGAAGGCAAGAAAGTTGCAAATTTTCACCTCCAGGATGCACTGTTATTCCACTTGGGATACCTCCCTATTCCTTCAAGTGAGTGTGCCAAGATGATTTTAGAGGCACACTACAGTTGGGTCGCTAGACATTTTGGGGTCGAGAAAACAATGGAAATGTTGCAAAAGTATTTTTTTTAGTCGAACCTTCAATAGGATGTTGGGAAGTACATCATATCATGTGCTTCCTGCACCATTTCCAAACCAACCATCAAGAATCAAAGCCTATACACTCCTCTGCCTACTCCTAGTCGACCTTGGGAATCCATCTCCATGGATTACATGTCAGGCCTTACTTCTACTAAGCATGGCAACGATTGTGTTTCATTATTGTAAAAAATTTCTATAAGATGCCAATTCTAGCGGCCTGTAAGTAGAGCATCACAATAGAAGCCATTGCTAAGAACCTTTTTGAACAAGTGTGGGAACACTTTGGGATCCCAAAATTCATTATCTCAGATTAAGAGAACAGGTTCCTAAGTATATTTTGTTCAAGTATCTCGTTGATGCTAAATACCAAGCTCACTAATTCCGTGAATTTCCAACCCCAAACCGATGGCCAAACAGAGTTTATCAACAAGATGATCGTACACATTCTCCATATGTACAACTTGAAGAATCCATGCATATGGTATGATAACCTCCCTTATGTCCATCACAACTACAACAGAGCTCTCCATAGCTCAACTGGACACAGGCTCTTTTAGGTGGGATTGCGATTCCACCCACTATGTCCCATTGATGTTGCCATACCATTTGCAGCTACTCAGGAAGATTCGGCTCATGTCTAGTCTAAAACTAATAGAGCTAAAAACTTCATTGAGCACATTCAACACATGTGTCAGCAAGTCCATGACATATTGGACAGAACCAATGCTAAGTACAAGCAACATCATGATTAGCATCAGGTGCCACACAAGTTCTAGGTGGGCGACAAAGTTTGGTTACATTTGCAGAAGGAGCATCTCGTTGGGCCCCACTGCAAGCTTCACCCACACTGATATGGGCCTTACACCATCACTAAGGCTATAGGGATAATTCTTTTGAGCTCAACATTCCACCATTCCTTGGCCTACACCCAGTGGTCAATGTGGAATGCCTTCGACCATACTTTCCACCATTACTGGGCACATTAGACATTGCAGAACAACTCACACCAATAGAGTTAAACCCAAACTGCATGGAATAGGCCACAACTGATCGAATCATGGACACGGAGATCAAGAATATTTGCCAACAGAAGATCCAACTGTATCGGGTTGTCAAGGTTAGCCAACTTCTCCACCAAGGCAAGTGACTCACCTGGGACCAAGTTCAACAAAAGATTCCCCATCTCATGGAGGCACTCAACGCAATGGGGACAATTTCTTCCTAAGGTGGGAGGATTGATCTAGGTGGATATTGGTGTCCACCCGCCTATTCCACTTGGAACCCCATTATTGTTTCTTTTCAGTTTCCTTAATTGTGACACAACTTAATATTTTTGGCATTTTTTCAGGTCCTAAACTTTTGGATCCATTTAGAGGGACTAAAAGACAATTTTAGGGAAAACGGAGAGATTAGACAAGTCCCATAGTACAACTTAATATTTTTGGCATTTTTTCAGGTCCTAAACTTTTGGATCCACTTAGAGGGATTAAAAGACATTTTTAGGGAAAACAGAGAGATTAGACAAGTCCCATATTGGCTTTACCTTTTTCTTTCTTCTTCTTCTTCTTCTTATTATTATTTATTATTATTGTTATTTATTTATTTAATTTTTATTTTATTTTATTTTTACTTTTATTTTTATTTTTTATTTTATTTTTATTTTTATTTTAACTTTCTCTTCAACCTCTTTGAAATGAGGTATTATGATAGCCAAATGGAAATCATATTCCAAATTTACGACCCCTGGAAATTGATGTACCAATTGACCCAGATAGGGCCCATAATTTTGACGCTTCATCTCATAAGGTTAATTTTTTGGATGTTTAGGGTTTTCCATTGTTTCTCAATAATAACTCGACCTTTGAACCTCATTGTAACAAATTTCATAGGCATGTAGCTACCACATCTCTTCTCATAGATAAGCTACTATCGCTTGAGCTAGTTTATTTCCATTTAAGTATGTAAGCATATTGTTCTTTGATATTAATCAAATGAAGTTTTATTTTTGTTGCATCTCTGTGTTTATGTGTATATCTATATTTTTTTACGTTCCTGCATAAGTCTAGATTAGTGGTATTAGATAAATCTACTCTTTCTATGTTTTTCTTTGCATGTCCCCAATGAGGTCAAGATATAAGGGGTTAGGGCTTGAACTGGTTGAACCCTCGCAATACCAGCCTTACAAATCCTAAAGGCCTCCCATGTCAGAAGAAAACAAGGATGAGGGGGTAGGAGATCCTTTCAAAATATTGCTCGAGGAAGCCCTCAAGCAATAAAGGAATGTGATGATGGATAACTTTGCCCAATCCTTCGACAACTACCCACGGGAAACACATCTTCATTCAGCAGCCACACTGGAGGCATCACTCCTTTCAAGGTACAAGTTAACGTTGGCATTCCTATATTTGAAGGTCAGATAGATGCAGACGTCATAGATAGATGATTAAATATGTTGGAAGGATATTTTTTAGTTCATGACTTTTCCAATCCAGAAACAATTACTTTTTCAATCCTAAAATTCAACCCACATGTCAAGGACTGGTGGGAAACTTACTTTGAACAAAAGTACGAGAGGGAATCCTCATTGTTTTTTGCCGCACTCACTTGGAATTCTTTCTGAGACACCATCAAGGAACAACATTACCCTATCGGGGGCTATGAAGATAAATACATAAAGTGGAAAACACTGTGGCAGGGAATGGACCAATATGTCTCGTAGGTCACAAATGTTTTCCATACCCTTCACACAAAGTTGGGTATCAAGGATCTTGAGTGGCATTTGGTACTCAAGTGTCACGGCTGCATACACATGTACATCTAGGACGAGATAGATTTCCTAGACATCTCCTCACTTGATGCTTCCTATTGATACATTTTCAAGATTGAGAAAAAAATTAAACAAAAGAAGCGAGACTTTGGATTTGGGAATCCAAAGCAAGGGAAAGGTGCTCCCAAACCATAGAACAAATGACAAAACCAAGGTGGTGCGACCCAGGACAACCCACCAAAGCCGCAAACAAAGAAAAACACCATGAAGATAAAGAAGGACACATGGAAATGTTGTGAGTTCCATAAGAACACTGCTCACAACACGAGTGAGTGTCGATCCAAGTAGTCACTGGTGGCCGAACTGAAGGCTTCCGATTCAGATGCATGTTCTGAATCTCAGTCAGAAACCAACAAGGAGAATGACAAAGGGAAGTAGATTATCAATGTGGAGCCTATGCCACCATTGCCACCACCAAGATCCAGAAGGATGAGCCTAAATATCTAGAGGAGGGGGAGTTCATTGTCGATAGCAGGAGCCAAAAGAACCTCATTTCAGCAGAGTCTGTGAAGTGGTTCAACTTACTAACCACACCACAGCCACAGCCGTACTGTAGAAATTTTGAATAATAAACACATATTCAATGGAGATTATCCTGATCATGTACTATTGTGGAATACATACACAATACATAAGCTCCTCTACGTTGATCATCAATATAGCAGCATCAATAACAATAAAACATCAAGAGCATGCACACATTAACATAGTATGTAACCCGGGGAAAGCTTACAGCTAAAAACCCCACACTATCTGTATATTAATGATTGAGAACATGTAACATTACAATAGTCGATACTTCTCACAAGTATCCAACACTATCTCCACCTGTTACACACAATACAGCACAAATCTGATCTCCAAATCTATTCTACTGCTTGCCTGCCTCCACTACTCAATACCTGCTCAAGAATGGATGAGAATGGTTGAACCAAACTCGTATTTACCTCAAAAGAATCACTCACACTAGGAATCACATGAGCAGAGGCTATAATCACTTGGTATTGGCCAATTCTCATTGGCATAACTCAATCCCATTGATTGTGCAAATCCTCATGCACAACTATAGTCACAACTGATAGCAATCTGATCCTCTAACACCTGTCCCTGTTGAACTGAACATGCACTGACATGCAAATGAGTTAACTGATTATTCTTTAGTTGCATTATGAGTTAATAATTAGTTTAACAACTCATCATTAGTCTATTTGCAGTTAGACTAATTACAACTAGTTTAACCAAGTCAAACTGAACACAACTCCATCAACTCCACAATCAAATCCACCAAACTCAACTGATTGAGTTCTAACTGAAGTCATGCATGCAAAAACTCAACTGACCCACAAAGAAAATGTATTTCCTTTTGACAGCTGCATGTGCCACATCTGTAGCTCAAACTGAAGTGCTCCAAGAGAATAAGATAAAGTTTATAGTCTAAATATTATTATAAGAAAATAATATTTGACGTTTCTATTTTTGACAGCCAGTCTAAAAATAGACTTTGATCACTCCTGTTGTGATCACTCCTATTGTGATCACTCCTGCTATGATCATCTCTACTGTGACCTAAAAATAGAACTTGCGCCATAATTTTCCTGCAGGCCCACTTAGTGAAGCCGACTCTTTTCACTAAGCTCCATCATCTTGTTGCAATCTCAACACTCCCTCTCAACAAGATATGGATTATCAACAACCCCTATCCTACCTCGGTGGTATTTGAATTTGCTCTTGGTGAGAGCCTTCATTAGAATATCAACATCTCGATCCTCCGTTGGAATGTATGAAAGTAACATGATCCTCCGCTGCACACAATCTCTGATATGATGGTACCTGATGTCAATGTGTTTAGATATATCATGAAATACAGGATTAGCTGAGAGTTTAATGTAACTCTGGTTATCACAGTAAATCACAGTAGGATCCAAATGAGAACCGAGCAAACCAACCAGAATCTTCATCTACCATATAGCCTCGCATGCAGCCAAACTTGCTGTCATATACTCGGCCTCTGCTGAACTGAGTGCCACGGATCTCTGCTTCCTGCTGTACCAAGAAACTGGTGTCGAGCCAATACTAAAGACCCCTCCTGATGTGCTCTTTCTATCCGTTGGGCTCCCTGCCCAATCTGCATCTGTGAAGCCACATAGCTTCACCTCATCCTCCTATTTGTACCACAATCCATATCCTGATGTGCCTCTCAAATAACGGAATACATGCTTGCCTGCCTTCCAGAAGCGTTTGGTAGGCTTAACCATAGCTTGTGAAAGCTTGTTAACTGCTTATCATATATCGGGTCGTGTATTGACCAAATACATCAGTGACCCCACCAACTGTTGATAAACAGTGACATCCACTTCTTCTCCTGAAGTGGCATCCTCCTTCCTCCAACCTCCAGGAAGAGGAGTATCAACAGGCTTGCAACCATGCATGTTGAATTTCTCTAGTATCTCCCGAGCATACTTACCCTTAGAAACAAACAGTCCACCGTTGCGCTGCCATATTTCCAATCCTAGGAAATAGTGAAGGAGGCCCAAGTCCTTCATCTCAAACTCCTTAGCAAGATCATCCTTGCATGAAAGTATCAATAGCTCATCACCCGTTAGAATCAAATCATCTACATACAGTACAATGATAAGCAACTTACCCTCCACCACAATCTGGTATAGGTTAGGATCCGCCTCGCTCTTGGATAATCCAAGTCCGGTGAAATAGTTGTCTATCCATTTTTACCAAGCACATGGTTCTTGCTTCAACCCATACAGCACTCTCTTGAGCCTGCACACATGCGACTCGTTGTTGAAGACCTCAAAGCCTTCGGGCTACTCAATGTACATCTCCTCCTCAATGACTCTGTTGAGGAACGCAGTCTTCACATCCATCTGATGAATGTTCCATCCCATCTGCGCTGAGAGAGCAAGAATCGTCCGTATGGAGGAATACCTTGCGACAAGTGCAAAGGTCTCCTCATAATCGATCCCCTCTATCTGTGAAAAGCCTCGGGAAACAAATCTTGCCTTGTACTTCTCCACACTCCCGTTAGCTGCCTGCTTAACTTTGTAGATCCATCTCGAACCCACCATTGATTTCCCTTCCAGTCTAGGAACAATCTCCCATGCACTGTTTCTGACAATAAAATCATACTCTTCCACCATGGCATCTACCCATGCGGGATCTTCCACAACTTCCTCGAAAGAGGATGGCTCAGTCACAACACACTTACTCATAAGAGCCATGTATCCAGTGTATCGATTAGGTGACTGTCTCTGTCTACGTTGGGCTATAGGTGGTCCTACAACTTTCTCTGCATCTTGATCCAATCACTCAGCTTCTGTCAAGCGCTTTCGCCCTCTAATGGTTGACGCTGCTTGAGTGGTCTCTTCCACTCCATGAACCTCGTCATGTGGTTGATCCACGTCCTAGAGCTCATCCTTAGGAACTAATAGCTCCTCATCTGCATGCAAGTGTAGCTCCCTCTCAAGTGAACACTTCATGGCTTTCTCCTCCTGAAATTTCATATCCCTTCGCACAACAGTTTTACCACTTTCTGGAAAATACACACGATAGTTGTGGGGCGTACCAGCGTACCCCACAAATATCCCAACCTCAGCGGTCAGCTCCAACTTCTTCCTGGCATCCTTCGTTACATGCATGTAAACGTTAGCACCGAAATTCCTCAAATGAGAAATATCAGGCCTCTTACCAGAATAAGCCTCCTCGAGTGTACTCATGCCAAGTATCTTATGAGGACAATGGTTCTGCACATAAACTGTTGTATTGCATGCTTCCACCCACAAGTGAAGGGGTAGGCCCTGATCATGCAACATTTCCCGTGCAGCACCCACAATCGTTCTGTTCTTCCGCTCAGCTACCCCGTTCTGTTGTGGCTTATGGGGAGCTATGAGCTCTCTACGAATCCCTTCTGCCTTGCAGAAATCCTTGAACTCGTCCGAGATGTATTCACCACCATTATCGCTCCTTAGAGCCTTCACCTTCTTCCCCGACTCCTTCTCGACCAGTGCTTTGAATTCACAGAACTTTGAATATGTCTCGCTCTTCTTCTGCATGAAGAAGATCCAGCACTTACGAGAGAAATCATCAACAAAAATCACATAATACCTGTGTTTTGCTGTCGAAGCATCTGAGAAAGGTCCACACACGTCTGTGTGAATTCTCTCAAGGATCGTCGTGGCGCGACTATCCTTCTCATGAAAGGTGGCTTTCACAAACTTCCCCAAAGTACACCCCTTGCACTGATCTGACTATGCAAGTGTGCCTTTAGGAAGCCCTGTAGTGATCTGCTGTAGTATCTTCAAGGCTCCATGGTGAAGGTGACCCAATCTCCTGTGCCACAACTCGCCATCATCCCGTCTCACCAATCCTTCTACCTTTCCTGCCATTGCTACACATCCATCTACATGCAACTGATAAAGGTTCCTTACTTGAACCCCTATCTTTCGGGTCTCACCAGTTGTCTTGCTGCGCAGGAAATATTTTCCCTTGCTGAAAACAACATCATACCCCTTGTCTTCTAACATCGTCATAGAGATAAGATTCTTCTTCAATCCTGGAACATGCATGACTTCCTTCAATACGAAGGGTTTACCAGACTCCCTCTCAAAGGAAATGGTACCGATACCAGTTGCACTGTATCTACCATCATCGCCCATCTCGATGTGCACTCCAAGATCTTTGTCCTCCAGATCAGAAAACTAATCTCTATCTCCCATTATGTGAAAAGACGCACCACTGTCCAAGAACCACACCAATCCCATCACACTTGAAACCAAGCATGTAATCAATGATAAATCAAGCTCAAACTGTGAGGCTAGAGCCTCTCCTGCTGCAGATCCAGCAGCTTGCTTGTTCTTCTTCTTCTGTGGACAATTAGTGGCATAGTGTCTATGCTGGTGACAGTGAAAACACTTCCCCTTGGACATGTCTTGCTTCTTTCCTTTCGCACCAGACTGAGAAGCTTTCTTGCTCTTTCATTTCTTTGCTTTAGTAGCCAAAGTGCAATTTTCTTCATCAGCTCCCTTTGATGAAGATCTGTCCCTGGTACTCTGCCTGATCTCCTCCTACACAAGATCTGACCACAGTCTTTCCCATCCTGGAAATTTCTCCCAACCATTGACAGAGTCCTGATAGGAATGCCAACTCTTCAAAAGACCAAGGAGAGCCAAGCTCACCAAG
>APFE030754226.1:51007-69210 GCA_000404065.3 Pinus taeda
CACAAGTATCCAGCACTATCTCCACCTATTACACACAATACAGCTCAGATCTGATCTCCAAATCTATTCCACTGCTTTCCTGCCTCGACTGCTCAATACCTGCTCAAAAATGGATGAGAATGGTTGAACCAAACTCGTATTTACCTCAAAAGAATCACTCACACTGGGAATCACGTGAGCAGAGGCTATAATCACTTGGTATTGGCCAATTCTCATTGGCATAACTCAATCCCATTGATTGTGCAAATCCTCATGCACAACTATAGTCACAACTGATAGCAATCTGCTCCTCTAACACCTGTCCCTACTGAACTGAACATGCACTAAAATGAAACTGACTTAACTGATGTATTCTTTAGTTGCATTATGAGTTAATAATTATTTTAACAAATCATCATTAGTCTATTTGTAGTTAGACTAATTACAACTAGTTTAACCAAGTCAAACTGAACACAACACAATCAACTCCACCAAACGCAACTGATTGAGTTATAACTGAAGTCATGCATGCAACAATTCAACTGACCCACAAAGAAAACGTTTTTCCTTCTGACAGCTACATGTGCCACATCTGTAGCTCAAACTGAAGTGCTCCAAAAGAATAAGATAAAGTTTAAAGTCTAAATGTTATTATAAGACAATAATATTTGACTTTTCTATTTTTGACAGCCAGTCTAAAAATAGACTTTGATCACTCCTACTATGATCAATCTTGCTGTGATCACTCCTACTGTGATCATCCCTGCTGTGGTCACTCCTGCTATTATCATCCCTGCTATGATCCAAAAATAGAACATGCACCATAATTTGCCTGTGGGCCCACTTAATGAAGGTGACTCTTTTCACTAAGCTCCATCATCTTGTTGCAATCTCAACACGTAAACCATTGGGTAGCTTCACCAAGGGAAATATCTCTGCGTCAGCCAATAATGTCGCCTTCCCTACAACATCAAGCCCTTCACAAATGAGTTATTGTGTGATGTTTCTCCTCTTGAAGTTTGTGATGTATTATTAGGCCAACCATACCTATGTAAGTGACATGCTACGTATGCGTTTAGCCCTCACACTATTATTGTTACTTTGGGCAATAAGTTGTATAGGATACCGGTGGTAGCATCGCCTACCACCATTTGATTACTGTGAAGAAATGTAGCTAGATCATTTCCTAGATCAGGAAATTTGTTTTCCTTATTATTTTCTCTCGGAGAAAGAAGAGTATTGTGGCTATGGCCTCTAGATAGGGCTCCTCCACATGACAACAGTAGATGGACAAGGTTGTGGAGGAGTAGAAGGATATCTTCACCTCATCCACATGGGTACCTCTACATTGTTAGGTCAAGCACTCTATCGATCTGACCCTGGATGCATCACTATCCAATAGACCGATCTATCGATGCTCTACATTGGAGAACAATGAAATCAACAGGAAAATTTAGGAGTTGTTGGCTTGTTGGAGCCTGACCCAAGTTTAAAGATGAATTAGCCAAACAAATCCTGGTACTACTGGCCCATTTGGAAAAATTCCACGGAGCGTGGACTGAGGTCTCACCCGAAGTAGTATGAGAGGGTGCTAGAACTAGATTTCTACACCCTGGTGATGCCTGATGGGTTCAAGTGGTCTGCGGTCCAATCCTACGTGCTCGTCACTACGTGCACTTACCCATACCTCATAGCCTGAGAGGCTGCCTTCGTGCAACCCTACTCGAGGGCCAAACAATGTTATTACCCAAGTTCTTACTAGTAACCCGATATTAGTGGATTACCTTAGCTTACTTTTATGCTTTCAGTTATACTTAACAATATTCACAATTCATATAAGTGCGTGCAATAAATAAACAATATAATTGAAAATGACATAAAACATGTAATAACTTAGAACAAATGCACATAATTTTTAACAAAACCTTTCTTTATTAATCTCTTCTCTGTTTACAGACTCCACTCTACCTTGTGCACTCAGCTTCAGGGGTCCGCGCACTCAACTGCAAACTCTACTAGGTCTCTGCGCACTCAGCTGCAAAACCTCTTCCTACTACTACGACCCAAGACACACTTAGATTCTTCTTCTATGCTTCATTATCTCATTCTATCCATTAGATTCTCTCTTATGATGATCCCTTTACAACTTAGAGCCTTGCTCTATTTATATAATCCCATGGTCGACGAACAATGGGTAGGCTGACATTACATTCAAACTTAGGGTGGACAACCCTATGACTCTAACATACATTTCGCGCCCGCAATTTATAGAGCTTTACTATAATATCACTCAAAACTTGGGCTTTGAGCCCCAAAACATATTGTGGGGGGATTCCTTACCCAACAAGCCACCAACACAAACATCGTGACTTGCCCTCGAGTCACTCTGTCAGCACGGTGATCTTGGTGTGGAGTCCCTCCAACTGTTCTCATTTGGTGTTGATGTCGGCAACGCCATGTGCTGCTACTTGCTGAATATGTTGCATCCTTTGTTCTGACACCTCCGTGTCTAAATTGTGTCCTTACATCTATACTGACATCCGTTGTGTAAGTTTATAGTCTCGCAGCCTTGTTCGGCTCCTCGGGTTGCGAATACTGTGCTTCGACCGGCTAGTCAGATAGTGGCCCACCCATGTATGGCTTCAAGCTATTGCCATTTACTTTGCCTGGGAAAGGTTCTCCATTTAGTTTGACTAGTTGGACTGTGCCTCTGTCTGTGATCTCTTTAACCACGTATGTTCCCAGCCAATGCATTCTAAATTTGCTTGGAAATTTTTCAAACTTTCTGTCATACAACAACACTAAGTCATTTATCTTGAAGGTGCACAACTTGATATGGCGGTCATGCCGAGCTTTTTCACGCTGCTTTTGTACCTGTTGATGAAATCCAGCCACAAACCATTCTTCCTCCAGTTCTTCTAATTATGTGAGCCTTTCCTCCAGAGTTTCATGATCTGTCATCCTTATGAGCACTTCTATTCGCAGACTAGGTACGATATATTTCATTGACATGACAACTTCTACGCCATAAACTAACCGGAAAGGTGTATGTCCCGTCAGTCCCGTCAGTTTCTTGCACATTTGCCTGTAAACCCATAGCACGACAAGTACGCGCAGGTCCCAATCGGGGTGTCTCCCATGGTGGGACCTATTTAGCACTTCGCACACCTTGTCAAAGGATTCCCGTGTATGGTTCTTTGTGCGATAGGTTGTATCATCCTTCATCGTTCGCACACTTGTCATGCTTGCTTCTTCTTGTTGTCCCTATTTCCTATCATGAGAGCAGTGTGCATTCGTGCGAGCTACATACCATACACCTATACCCATCTGGAAAGGTGGGTGTGCAGGCTATTTCGTCCACCCTGCCTAGATTCCATCCTCATCTGAGGCTTCCCAAATCATAAGTGCATCATCTTTTTGCATTTGCGCTAGTCTCCGAAACTCTGTTGGGGCATACCCCACCACTTTGCGGGCATAGTGCGCAGTGCCCATTTCATAGCATCAAACCGCTATTGTTCTGGCACTTCTCTTTCAAATTTGTTCAGGAATTCATCCACTACTGTCAACCCATCAAACATAAGTAGATCCCTCACCTCCGTTTTTATGCAGTGTAATGATCTTGCCATCACGTTGCAGTTGATCGGGGTTATCTCGTGTAACTGGTTCTGCCATCGTTCTATTTCCTCATCCGAATGTGATGTGTAGGAGCTTTCGTGCTCCCACGAAATCTGGCCATCTGATGTAGGATTCACCCAATCCTGTTCCTGAGCAGTTAATTGTAGATACAATCTAGCTCATTGTCACACACTAGCTCTGTGTAGCACAATCCTTGCGTAGGGTCTAAAGGTACCACTACACGCAATGACTTTTTCTCAAAAATCATTTTGCTCTTTTTTAGATTTATGAATCCCTTCATATCAGTGGCCCAATATATTCCAAGTAGCGCAGGATATTGATTACTGTCATCAACAATCTATATCACCTCAAAATCTATGAGCATGCTTACACCTTCGATGTCTACAATTATCCCCTGCAATCTTCCCATCGGTAGGATCTTCTTCTAGTTTGCCATTCGTAATTGAATAGGGGACCATTACAACATGGGCATACCCATGCACTCCAATGTCTACTTTGGCAACACATTCGCATCCGATCCTAGATCTAGAATTACTTGATCCATTTCATATTCCCTGATTTGCATAGTCAATCTCATTTCCCTTCTTGTTCACGATGTGTGCTTTTTGAGCTTCCGGACTATGTGCAGTTCTCCCGACTCAGCGCACCTAGTGATAAGCTCCTGTAGTCCCTTCACAGCCTTACTGTTGTGCAGCAGCTTCATACATGTCTCCAGAAAGGTAGTGATCATTGAAGGATCCATCTCCGGCTCTAGTTGATCCTTACTACATGAAGTGGAGGCCTCTGTGAAGCTCTTCTTAGATTCCATGAAAGTCTCCTTCATGCGCTCTAAATCAAATTCAGGTTCCTTTGTAGGAGCCTTGCGAACCCACACACTTTCTTCAGGTTGCTTACCTTTGTCATCTCCTATCGTGATACTACTTCGAAGCAGTATGTTGCAGGTCCTCTTCCCATGGCTCCGACCTCATCATTTGCAAATTCTAAGTTGGGGGAGGCTGGAGTATCCCTTTATCGCACAACCTCACTATCAGTGTAGGGCAGTCCTTCGTCTCATGATCAAACTGAGTACAATATAAACATGATTCTCTTGTCGGATTTGTACAATCGTGAGCATAATGCCCTGGCCCTCTGAAATTTTAATAAATCAGCTTTCCATGACCCCTTCTTGGTCCCATTCCACCTCGACCTAATCCGTGCCCCTGAAATCTAGCACACGCCATCCCTGCATTTGGATCAAGGGCTTGCCTTTCGGTCTGCACTCAGTAGGCAGGAGTCTGATCCATCATCAGTTCATAAATTCTGTAGGTGCACTCATCATGGCCTACCGACCTGCAAAAATTACAGAACAATTGTTGGGATGTCTACGTATACTTATGTAATAGATGGCAATTATCCGTAGCATGTTTTCCTCCTATCTGACAAATCGCACACCATAATGTAGGCACCGTGCGTAGTCCTGCTTGTGCTTCTGGTCTTAATGGCATCAACCCTCCTCCCACCAAGTAGTTCACGAAGACTGGACAATGGTCCTTATCATGCCACTGGCCTTTGCATTTTATGCACCATTCCTCCTCGCACGCCTCTGGCCGAGTTGTCCTATCTTGTTTTAAACTCTGCATTTCCAGACACAAATTTTGTAGTTGCACATTGATTTGTTGGACTCCTAGGCCAAGATCTTGTATTGGGGTCTTGTGCAGTCTCATTGCAATCTCCAAAGCTTCAGTCTGGGTGGATAACTTCTACTGTGACAACGCCATCCTTAAATGTGGTGTTAGCGACGCTACATACCATGCGTGGTGTTGTCCATCCGTCAAAGTCATGTTGACTTCACGAATCATACTCTTCAGTCTCTGATCTAGATCCCATGGGGTTTCGCCTAGAAGCATCACAATTTACTTAAACCCAATAATCGATTGTGTCTTCGACCTTGGCCTGCTAAATTCCCTATTCAGCATGGCCTGAATATCTGTGATCCCTGTGTTTGGATGGTCATTAGAGTGCTTAATGTACGATGTTAATGTGTGATCCTACAAGGAGCCTACCATTGTCTTCTTTATATTGTCATTCATGACTCCTTATGCTTCCCATACGACCTTTACCACAAACTACAATTGGTCCGGATTTTCATTCCCTACTCCTCTGAATACCGGCAATTTTATCTCGCTCGCCATATTAAACTGTGGTCGTGGCGGAGGTGGTGTGGGTAGAGATGGAGGTGAAGATGGTGAGACGGGGGGTGGTGTAGGTAGGGGTGGTATGCCCAGAATTCGCTGCCTTATCAAACTGATCGTGCTTCTTTGATAAACTTTCACGAGCTCTTCCTCACATTCCCACCAAGGCAAAATCAAGGGGTTATTTTCTATTTTTGCGCTACCTTCATTTCTATAGATCCTCCCACTTTGCATAGCCCCAAACATCAATTTATTCGCATAACTCACTTTTCACACAATAGCATCTTAATCCAAGTGTTCAAATATTTAATGTACTTACCTTGCAGTCCTTTGAGGAAGCGTCGTTCTACCTCGTTGTAGCTCACTGTCATGTCTACCGTGAACTCAGTGATAAACCCTCCTATAATTCGATCAAGCCAATGGCCCACAATGCGCGCGATCTTATCCTCTGATGCTTCTAGTCTGTGCACTAATTCTGGATTCCACACAATTGGTTTGTCGAGCCTACACCTTCCCTGACTATCTGCTAGCTTCGTGATCCACTCATACAACTCAGAGGGGAAGGATGCAAAGAAAATTTCATGGATTTCCGTATATAAGTAGCACTCCGACCACTGTTCTTTTGATACTTGTGGATTCCTATTTTCCTATGCTGCGAACTCGTGAATATTTCTATCCAACCACCCTTCAATTTATTTCTTTGTCGGATTCCAGTGACACGACATCAGACATACCTTATGCAGATCCTAGTCCCATCAACAGAACCATTTGTTGGCTTGTTGGGGCCTAACCCAGGTTTGGAGATGAATTAGCCAAAAAAATCCAAGTACTACTGGCCCTTTCGGCAACATTCCGTGGAGCGCGGACTGAGGTCTCACCCGAAGTAGTATGGGAGGGTGCTAGAACTAGGTTTCTACAACCTGTTGATGTCTGATGGGTTCAAGTGGTCCGCGGTTCGATCCTGCACACCCGTCGCTATGCGCAATTCCCTGTACCTCGCAGCCTAAGAGGCTGCCTTCGCACAGCCCTACTCAGGGGCTGAATAGTGTTATTACCCATGTTCTTACTAGTAACCTGATATTAGTGGATTACCTTGGATTACTTGTACGCTTTCAGTTATACTTAACAATATTCACAATTCATATAAGTGCGCATAGTAAATAAACAATATAATTGCAAATGACATCAAACATGTAATAACTCAGAACATATGCACATAATTGTTAATAAAACCTTTCTTTATTAATCTCTTCTCTAGTTATAGACTCAACTCTACCCTACGCACTCAGCTGCAGGGGTCCGCGCACTCAGCTGCAGACTCCAGTAAGCCTTTGCACACTCAGCTGCAGAGCCTCTTCCTACTAGTACGACCCAAGACACACTTAGATTCTTCTTCTATGCTTCGTTATCTCATTCTATCCATTAGATTCTATCTTATGATGATCCCTTTACAACTTAGAGCCTCCCTCTATTTATACAATCCCAAGTCCGCGGACCATGGGTAGGCCGACATTACATTCAAACTTAGGGCAGACAACCCTATGACTCTAACATACATTTCGTGTGGACAATTCATAGAGCTTTACTATAATATCACTCAAAACTTGGGCTTTGAGCCCCAAAACATGTTTTGGGGGAATTCCATGCCCAATAGTAGCTGTTGTAGAAAGGGTACATTAGCCCAAGTTCATCACCTTGTTGGAGCCCAACCATGTTGGTACAAAAGAAAGACAGGACTTGGAGACTCTGTATTGGCTATCAGGCACTGAACAAGATGAATATCTAGAATAGGTATCCAATCCACTGGATTAAAGACCTTTTTTGATAGCTCAAGGGGGCCAAATATTTTAGCAATATTGGCTTGAAGTTTTGTTATCACCAGGTAATGATCAACCCATCTGATGCGTGCAGAGTTCCTTCAAATCCAAGGAGGGCCTTTTTGAATGACTGGTCATGCATTTTACGTTGATGAATGCCTCTGCAATATTCATGATGTTGTTAGGGTCCCACCCTAACCCCCTTATTTATGTAATAGGATCGATTCATAGTTATAGTTAAGTAAAGAGTCAATAAAGCCCATATTAATAATTGTAAGTGGTTAACCTGCATTTAATGAAGGGACCACAATTAGTTGCAAATGGGGCGTGGTATTAGATAGATAGTATTAATAAGAACCATGGTACTACCCCATGGTATTGCATGTATGAATCCTATATAAAGGATAGAGACTCCCCTCCAGGAGCATCGTGTCTTATTTTGTAATTGAGCTCAGCTCTATTGGAGGTTGCCCCCTCAAAGAGGCAAGTGAACATTGTTTTTTGAATAATAAAATACTTGATGTTATTTCTCATTGTTCTATGTTCTGGGTATATTTATTCACATATTTGGTATTCTAGTATCGTCTTGCAGGTTAAGAGCATAACAAGTGGTAGCAGAGTGCTTTCTAGGGCCAATGGGATCTCCAATTTTTAGCAAAATTTGTTTTTGGCTAGAGATGTGTTTGGCGTCTTTAAACCATGGGATCTATCATTGAGTGCATAAACATATGAATTTGGGGAGGCATGCATGCAAAAAATACAAGAGGTGGTCATGCTTGTTGGACTCCCTTGTAACCCATGTGGGTACCCCTTCGAGTAGTAGTGCATTAGACAGAACCGCGCACGGACTGTCTTACAAGTACCCTCTAGGTATGTCAGAAGCCCCCTAGCTCCCTTGAAACCTCACCATAGTTAAATTGTCAGTCGTCTTGCTGCTACAGTACACCGAGAACAACACTCAGAGAGATTACTCGCATGTATGATAGGGTAGTTAGGTTGTACGGCTAAGGGTATGGTTGATCCTCCTTAGCTAGTGCCCTGAAAAATTGGTCCAAGTACTACTGTCAGACCCTTATGTATATTGCGATCTATAGCACCTGACACTCCTGGAGACCATAGTTCCCTTCTCTATCTTTCGATCACACATAATCTTTGCCAGATTAGATCTCGCAAGTAGGGTTTTGTCGTAGCAACAACAATCTGTTCAGCCATTTAGATCTATCATATCGGCCACTCAGATCTATTAGATCCATCAGATCTGCAGCAGAAATCAATTCTGTTATTCAAATCTATCAAATCAGCCATTCAAATCTCTCAGATCCATCAGCTCTGCCATCCAGATCTGAGTAGTTGTGTGGGTTCCTATACTCGGGCGTGATTTTCGCAGGACTTTTGGTAGCATTGGCATTTTTGGGATTTGGCTACTGTAGTATTCTAAGACCGCCCTAGGGCACTTATTGGTGACTTAGCCCATAAGAATCAGGATGATGAGCTGAGCAAGGTGGTACCATTCAATTGTTAGTGCCAAAAAATTCGGGCGGTCCCAAATTTCAAGTACATCGGATTAGTGCATGGTACAAACTAGAGCTCAAGCTATGGCGAATGAAAGGATCGAAAAAATTGAATCAACATTGAACGAGGTTGTGTGCTACAAAACTTAAATGCAACACTCTCTAAGGGAAAGGTGGAGGCACACGAGGAGGCATATATTGGCAATGAAAACAGTGAGGGTGAGTCTAGTCAATCTCTTCACCTCTTTGGCACCCACCAACAATCCCATCCGCAACCACCCAAGCTGGACATGTATAAATTTGATGGCTCTCACCTGACCGCATGGATAGCACAAATGGAGCAATATTTCACACTAAATTACATCTTGGATAATGCGACTCAGCTTAGTGTGGGTATCATGTACTTGGACAATGAAAGATGGCAATGGTGGCAATGGCATCAACGTTGCTATGGAAGGCCCTTGACTTGGGAGACATTGAGCATGAATCTGACTTTTTGGGTCATCTCACTAAGCTCCAATAGACAGGAATAGTGAAAGAATATATTGCCGCCTTTGAAGCCTTTGCTTTTCGCACTGGAGGTCTACACGATGAATTCTACGTGGAATGTTTTGTTAGTGGTCTCAAAGAAGCCATATAAGCCCATGTTTGACTGCACCACCCTAGCTCATGGCTGCATGCTTGCAGGATAGCTCATGAATTCGAATGTGCATTAGCGGCCCAGTCCAATTGCCCAAATTTCATCACCAAGGGTCGCCCCCCACAGGCTCAAAGCACTACCCAAACACTCAAGGTTCAAAAGGTGTCATTAGAAGAAATGGTGGAAAGAAGAAAGCAAGGATGATGTTACTATTGTGATGAGAAATACTCCCCCAGGCACAAATGCAAGGAGCCCAGGCACATTACAGCTATTGCCCATCCTAGCCTCAATCTGGATGGAGGTTTCTATGGATTTCATTACGGGTCTTCCAAAGTCAGGAAACAAGTCAGTCATCATGGTGGTTGTGGATAGACTTTCTAAGGATGCTCATTGTTGCGCCCTACCCCACCCTTTTACACCAACTTTGATCACTCAATCTTTCATGGAGTAGATCTTCAAATTGCATGGTATGCCCACTTCCATTGTGTCTGATCATGACTCGACCTTCACCAGTAACTTTTGGTAGGAACTCTTCCGGCTACAAGGTACCCAACTACAACTCAGTACTTCTTATCATCCACAAACTGATGGTCAAACTGAAGTAGTCAACAAATTTCTGGTGACCTACCTTAGGTATTTCACTTCAAAAAAGCAACATCTCTGGGTATAGTGGTTACCTCTAGCTGAATGGTGGTATAACACCAACTATCATGCCACCACCAAAATGACTCCATATGAAGTAGTTTATGGTAAACGCCCTCCTTCCCCTACTTCTTATATCAAGGGATGATTGAATGTACAAGCAGTGGATCAACTCCTACAGAACCACACAACCATGTTGGCCCACCTTAGAGAGAATCTTCATCAAGCTAAAAACCACATGAAGCAATAGGTAGATCAACATCACTCAGAATACCAATTTCAAGAAGGGGATCAGATATTTTTGAGGCTACAACCATATAAGTAAATGTCACTCAAAGACAAGGGTTGTCAGAAACTATCTCCAAAATTCTACAGACTGTATCAAGTACTTTAGCACATTGGAGAAGTTGCCTACAAGCTAGCTTTGCCAGCCACTGCAAAAATTCATCTAGCCTTCCATGTCTCATGACTCAAGAAAGTGATTGGGAACAATTGTAGAATTCAAACTAGTCTACCTAAACTAGATGAAGAAGGGTCGATCTAGCTCCAACCTGAACAGGTTCTTGACACATGAGAATGACACTTGCATGGCTGCATGATCAAGGAAGTCCTCGTCAAGTGGAAAGACACCTCTTCGGAAGATGCAACCTGGGAACTAGCCACTATTCTTCAGTAGTTTCCGTAGCTTCAGCCTTGAGGACAAGGCTATTCTTATGGGGAGGGCATGTTAGGGTCCCACCCTAACCCCCTAATTTATGTAGTAGCATTGAGTCATAGTTATAGTTAAGTAAAGAGTCAATAAAACCCATATTAATAATTGTGAGTGGTTAACCCGCATTTAATGAAGGGGCCATAGTTAGTCGCAAATGGGCCATGGTATTAGATAGATGGTATTAATAAGAACCATGGTATTGCATGCATAAATCCTATATAAAGGATAGAGACTCCCCTCGAGGAGTATCGTGTCTTATTTTGTAATTGAGCTAAGCTCTATTGGAGGTTGTCCCCTCGAAAAGGAAAGTGAACATTGCTTTCTGAATAATAAAATACTTGTTGTTATTTCTCGTTGTTCTATATTCTGGGTATATTTCTTCGCATATTTGGTATTCTAGTATTGTCTTGTAGGTTAAGATCATAGTAGATGTTGGTGGATGACATCTTGTGACCTTCACTAATTAATTCAGGTGGTGTATCTAGATGATATTCTGATCGTTAGCCATTGTTGGGAAGAGAACCTCCACCAAATTTGACAGGTCCTCCAAACCATGCAGCAACACAAGTTATGTGCCAATTTGGAGAAATGCACTTTTGTTATGAACAAGTTTCAATATCTGTTGTACATCATTGATGAGCAGGTGTGCAAGTGGACCCAGCCAAGACAAAATTCATTTAGGATTATCCAACCCCAACCACTCTAACAAAGCTCCACAACTTTCTGTATCTTGCCAACTTCTACTGCAGATTCTTGTTGGAGTTCTCTCATATCACTTGGCCATTGAGTCAAGTCAGAAAGGGAGGAGCGAAAGAAAAGTTCTTTTGGTCTGAATCCCAACATAATGTGGTTGTAGAGTTGACACATCGCCTTTTCCCTACACAAGTTCTCACATTACCAAACCTGCAACAATGATTTGAGATCGAGACAGAAGCCTCAGACTATGTTATTGGTCCAGTTCTTACTCGACAGATTGATGAGCCTCATCATTGAGTAATTATATGGGCCTTAATTGGCCTTAATTCACCTCCTAGGTTAGCCAAACCAACTATTCTCATAACTTATTGCATACTTTTGATTATATTTTGCTTATGAGATGAGTTAGAGTTGGATATTTTGCTTTATGGTCTAATGTGCATGTAATGCAGGAATAAAGGATAAAAGAAAAGGAAATGCAAGAATAAAAGGTAAAAGCAAAGGAAATGCAGGGATAAAAGGTAAAAGCAAGGAACTATGGTAGAGGACCTTGGTAGAAACTCAGATGGGACAAGGGAGAGGAATTACAGGAGGTAAATACTCCTCAATTACTACCCATCCATTCAAATATCCCTCCATCAACTAAAAGTACAAACAACCAAATCAGGAGTACTAAAAGACAGCCAAGCAAGTGGAAGTACAAGTAGCCCCCCATTAAAAGGCGGTCGAGCTAGTGAAATTGAAAGGACAAGTTACAATTAAGTTGGGAGATGTACCTCCCTAATTTTGAGGGATGTTTTTGAGAATTCATATGTATAAATAAAGAGGGTTAGGACCTCGATTGTTTTAGTTAGTTAGCCAGTCAATAGCCAATAGTCAGTCAGTCAGCTAGCAAGTATTCAGACTTTTTGTCTGGTGCAGATTTGTAACAGTTTGATGTAATTCAATTTTCTTTGATAATGAAGATGATTTTTTATTTGAGCCAACACTGAGTTAACTCAGAGGGCTGAAGCTCTTCGGTTAGGGCCAGACCCTAGTAGCCAAAGCTCCTCTTTCTTGTATTGTATTCTAGCATAGATTCTTGCTTTTTGTTCATTTACTTAAGCAGTTCATTTCCATCACAACAACAACATAGATGCATGGTTTGATTGTTCATTTGGTTAAATAGATGCATTTTCATTACAGTGGTTCAGCATAGATTTATGGATTTCCTATTCATGTGCTTAAGCAACTTCATATTTTTTGTTTATTTTATTGAATAGTTGCAGTCTCATTATAGTAGAGTAGAACAGATTAGTTGCAGTCTCATTATAGTAGTGTAGAACAGATTAGTTGTGTCCCAGTTTGCTTCATTTATGCTTTAAATTAGCCTAGTAGCAAAGCAAAGATCCACAAGATTTCTCACAGGTGTCTCCATCTCACCTCCTCCCTCTGGGACCATGATGTGAGGAAGAAACCTTGCAGCAACCCCAAAAACACAGGGTTTCATTTTTCACAGAGGGTTTGTCGTTTAATGCAATTATGTGGTTCATTACATTGTCACTTGGTTAATTTCATGGTCATCTAGTCATTTCATGGTCACCTATTCCTCCACCCTGTTTCCCAAATCCCACACCCCTGTCATTCTCCTTTAGCACGAAACGCCTGAGCAAAAGCTGTTAAATTCATGTTTAAACAGTTTTTGTCGGTAAATCACTTTACATACCAAAACTCATCAATCACCACTCAAATTCCATTTTGCATTTGAATTTTCGCCCTTAAAATCCCCACCGTCGATCTGCCTTGTCAGATCCGATAGTTATCGCAGCCCCACTCACCAACCCACTTGGTCAGATCTCCACTATTGATCAATCTCGCCTGATCCAACGACCGTCACGCCATATCATGTGGATTTCTGTCTGGCCTTTATCTGGATGAGGGCACGTGATGTGAGTGGTTTCCCCATGCTATGTGTCGGTTGGGGAGGCTAATCGCGTGAAATTATACAAAACTGCTTATAGCTTTGAGGGCGCGCAATATTCCGCTTACTGCCCTCTAAACCCACTCTCCCATTCTTGAACGTTTTATTTTGCCCACTTCCATCTCCGCCATCGATCTGTCTCTTCATCTGATGACCATCGCTTCATCCGATACCATTTCCTCGTGTTCCTTTTACACGCGACCTAACCTTCATCGTCCATCTGCTGTTGAATCTTGTCTGTCCAACTCCTGACTCCACTTGCATTGTTCGGTTGTGTTATATTATTTCCACGACTAACCTACGTAGTGAACCGGGAGGTTAGAGGGGGGGGCGGAGCCCCCCCTTCATTGCACCGATTGTGTAGTAGGGGGGTCACAGGGGGGCAGCAGCCCCCCTTGTCCGAGGGGTTTGAGGGGGGCGGACAGCCCCTCGCTATAAGGTCTGAGGCAGCGCCCTGTGAAATATTTTTTTGGACCCTATACTAGGTTGGACGAACCTACCTATGGTTTTCGGTCCATGGTTTTGGACGCAATGGTTTTCGGTCCATGGTATTGGATGCTTCGGCATGTATTGTAACATTGAAAGGAATATAATGAAAAATCAAGCTGGTAGTCCCAGTTTTGGGATCTAGGGGAAAATCTTTGTGTAAATGTGTTTTATGTGTTATGCTCTCACATTGTTTATTTTCTATGTTTTAGAATTCGTATACAGGTAATTTGTGTATAGGGTTAAAACCTACATTTGGTTTCAGAGCTTTTTTGGCTTCAAGGGGACGCCTTTGTTACTAAGGGGTTTCGCTCGGGCCTGTGGTAGACCCTATTCAGTGGGAGATCTGTGAGATTGATTCTGGTGCTAAATGAAGATGGCGAGCAATGGAAAGATAGAGATCAAGAATTTAATGGTCAGATTTTTGAGTTGTGGAAACTCAAGATGGAGGATCTGTTGGTGGATAAAGATCAGTGGATCACAATAGATCCGAGTACTAAACCAATGGGAGTGTCCGATGAATAAAGGAAGAAGTTGGATCGGAAGGCAAAAAGCACAATACGATTGTCTGTCTCAGATTCAGTATTGCTGAATGTATCAGGGGAAGCTATGGCGAAGGTTTTGTGGGACAAGTTAGGGACTTTGTACCAATCTAAGTCTCTATTGAATAAACTATTCTTGTGGAAAAAGTTGTATAACCTGAGGATGAAAGATGGAGACTCAGTGATAGAGAATCTGAATGCATTTAATACTGCAGTAAGTCAGTTAGCATATCTTGATATTAAAATTTTAGATGAATATAAGTGCATCAATTTGTTGTGTTCTCTACCAGATTCGTGAGATAGTCTGGCTACTGCAATAGGTAGCAATGCAACTGCCTTCCAATTTGATGAAATAGTCTCAGCCTTGCTGATGGAAGAGATGAGACGAAAAAATATGGAGAGCCAGAATGGTGATGCCTTGTTTGTATGAGGTCAGTATTAGAACAGAAACAAAAATAAGTCATCAAGTGGGAGGTCTAAATCTAGAGGGAGATCTAAATATCCAGGAAAACCTGTAAAGGTGGTGTGCTGGATATGTAGAAAGGAAAGGGATCTGATGGTGCTCCTTCTGTAGAGGCGAAAACCACCTTAGATGAAGGTGGGATTTTTACTTGGCTTCTTCAAGTACACATGTAGATCATGAGGCATGGTTGATTGACTCAGGTGCATCCTTTCACTTCACTCCCCATAGATAGTGGTTCTGCGAGTATGACAAATGAGATGGTGGTGATGTCTTCTTGGGGGATGATAGGAAGGCTAGAAACGTTGGTCATGGAAAGGTAAAGTTGAAGTTGCAAGGTGGAAGGGTTAGAACACTTTCAGGTGTTCTACATATTCTTGCATTGGCTAGAAATCTGATTTTTGTAAGGAAGTTGGATGATGCAGGTGTAAAGAAAATGTTCGAGAAAGATACCTGCAATATGGTTCAGCGAGCACTGGTATTGATGCAGGGAGTTCGGATTGGAACTCTGTACAAGTTGCAAGGTAGCACTATTGTTGATGGGTGCAACAGTTCTGTGGTTCCTAAAAAGTGAAGCTGAAAATCTAGTGGTCTCTGGAGAGAAGACCATCTTGTGGCATTAAAGGCTTAGACATATTAGAGAGAAGGGCCTTCGAATACTTCATGGTAAAGGTATGGTAGGAGGTATGAGTAATAGCTCTCTGGATTTTGATTTATGTGAAAATTGTGTACACGGGAAGCAAAATCATGTGAGTTTCCCCTCTGGTGGTAAGAGGGTGAAACAGATATTAGAGCTCGTGGATAGTGATGTCTTTGGACCTGTGAAGGTTCCATCACTGGGTAAGTCTGTGTACTATGTATCATTTATAGATGACTTCTCAAGGAATACATGGATATATTTCCTTAAGAAGAAATCTAAAGTCTTTGACAGGTTTAAAGAATTTAAGGCTCTGGTGGAAAACTAGACAGAAAATAAGATAAAGGTGTTGAGGACAGATAATGGTGGAGAGTTTTGCAGTAAGGAATTTGAAGAATTCTGTAACAAGTGTGGTATAGCACGCTAGAAGACTACTCCATATACGCCTCAGCAAAATGGAGTCGTAGAAAGAATGAACAAGACGTTGATGGAAAGGGCAAGAAGCATGCTCAGTGGTGCCGGGTTAGGACAAAAATTCTGGGTAGAGGTGGTGGATACTGCATGTTACCTGGTAAATAGGTCACCTTCATCAGCGTTGGATGATAAGACTCCACAAGAAGTATGGACTGGTAAGAAACCCTCTCTTTCACATCTGAGGGTATTTGGATGTGATGCATTTGTACATGTTCCAAAGGAGAAACGAACCAAGTTGGATAGTAAATCTGAAAAGTGCATCTTTATTGGGTATAAGGATGGTTTAAAGGGTTATAAGATTTGGAACCCAACAACAAGGAAGATTGTGTATAGCCAAGATGTGGTGTTCAGAGAGGTGAAAGATGTTTTTAAACATGAAGTCCAACGAAAGGAACCTGAGAAGATAGAGTTTGAGCTAAAGGAGAAAGAATCAGACTCTACAGTAGAGGAGGAATCAAAAGATGAAGAGCCACAAACTCCGAGTGTAAGAAGATCAATTTGAGAAAGAAGGCAGCCAGAAAGGTATAGTCCATTTGCTTTCTTTCCAAATTTTGCTTTATCTATTACTGATGATGATCCCAGAATTGTGAAGGAAGCAGTAGATTCAGAGGATGGAAAACTCTAGAAAGAAGCCATGGTTGATGAAATGGCATCTTTGCACAAAAATGAGGCTTGGAATTTGGTGGAGTTGCCGACTGGAAGGAAACCCATTGGTAGCAAATGGGTATTCAAGAAGAAGACAAGTGCAGAAGGAAAGGTCGAGAAACACAAAGCTCGGTTGGTAGAAAAAGGTTATTTACAGGTGCCGGGAATTGATTTTAGTGATATGTTTTCTCCTGTTGCCAAGGTAACTTCTATTAGGCTGCTGCTTTTGATTTTGAGGTAGAATAGATGGATGTGAAGACAACATTTCTTCACGAGGATCTAGAAGAGGAGATCTACATGAAGCAACCTAAAGGCTTTGCGGTGAAGGCTAAGAAAGAACTAGTAAGCAAGTTAAAGAAGTCTCTGTATGGGTTAAAACAATCACCAAGGATGTGGTATCAGAAATGTGATACATTTATACGGGGACTTGGATTCACCAAAAGCAAAGCAGATCACTGTGTGTATTTTAAATTAATTGGTGACCATTTTATTTATCTTGTCTTGTATGTGGATGATATGTTGCTGGATGGAAATGACAAAGAAATTATCTAGGATTTGAAGACCCAATTGTCCTCCAAATTCGACATGAAAGATCTTGGTGTTGCAAACTATATTTTGGGCATGGAAATTAAAAAAGATTGAGCAAAGAGGAAGCTTTGGTTAAACCATAGGATGTATGTCGAGACAATATTGCAGAGGTTTAATATGCAGGATAGTAAACCGGTGAAGGTTCCTTTTCTTGTAGGTGTAAAGTTATCTGCTAAACAGTGTCCCAAGACACAAGAAGAGGAAGAGGATATGTCCCATGTTCCATATGCAAGTGCAGTGAGTAGCCTGATGTATGCAATGGTCTGTACTAGACAAAACATTGCACATGCAATGGGAGTATTGAGTAGGTTTATGTCAAAACTAGGGAAGAAGCATTGGACAGTAGTGAAGCGGGTTTTCAGGTATTTGTGTGGCACCAGTGATTATGGTTTGTGCTATCAACGAAGACAAGGATTGGACAAAGTTTTGGATATCTGTGGCTTTGTTGATGCAGACTGGGTTGGAGATTTGGATTAGAGAATATCTACAAGTGGATATGTGTTTAACCTATTTGGAGGTGCAGTTAGTTGGATGAGTAAGAAACAATCTATAGTGGTACTATCAACTACAGAGGCAGAATACATGGCAGCCACTCATGCAAGCAAGG
>APFE030754226.1:69405-113806 GCA_000404065.3 Pinus taeda
TGAGGGATATGATAGAAGACAAAAAGGTGTTGCTAGTAAAGGTGGACACTTTGAAGAATACTGCAGATGCATTGAAAAAATCTATGAGCTCTGAGAAGTTCTCCTGGTGTAGAGAAATAATGGGCATTTCAGGGCTGGAAAAATGACTAAACTTTCATGTGGCCCCTTGTGGAAAGAAACCAATAAGTGGGAGAATGTTGGGTTGTGTTATATTCTTTCCATGACTAACCTACGTAGTGAACCAGGGGGCAAAGCCCCTCCTTCGTTGTGCTGATTGCACAGCGGGGGGGTCACAGGGGGGTTTGAGGGGGGCGGGTAGTCCCCCTCTATGGGGTCCGGGGCAGCACCTCGTGGAATTTTTTTTGGGACCCTATATTAGGTTGGGTGAAACTACCTATGGTTTTCAGTCCATGGTATTGGATGCTTCAGCATGTATAAATATGTATTGTAACATTGAAAGGAATATAATGAAAAATCAAGCTGGTAGTCCTAGTTTTGGGATCCATGGGAAATCTCTGTGTATATGTGTTTTATGTGTTATGCTCTCGCATTGTTTATTTTCTATGTTTTAGAATTCATATGCAAGTAATTTTTGTACATGGTTAAAATCTACATGCGCGATATAATCTCAGCTATCCATCCTATTAGTTCACCATATTCGCCCATCTTCCTACGTACCCTCCGACAATCTGATCTCAGCCGTTCATTTACCTTTCACCTGCCTGATCCAATGGTCCTTATGCACTATTGCTGCTCACGTCCTCTTTTCACCATTTTGATCTCCAACCATTCTTCCGCTTAGACACAGACCTAGCCTAGTTTCCTAGTCAACCCTTAGTCTAGTTTTGATGATTTTACTTCTACAACATAGATAATTTGCATTACATGATTGCTTTCTTCATTTCTACAGTAGAATAGCTCTCCCCTAAATAGGTTTGCTCTCCTTCCATTAAAATCAAGGTTCTTCTTACCCTATAGAAGTCTAGCTTGGAACCCTTGGGGTCTCTTGCTAGATGAGTAGTGACAACAGACAGTACCTTCACTTCTACTTGTGTATATAGTACAATCACCTCAAATTTTGTATGAACCCCAAGTTGATAAGTAAAGCTAGTATCCCTGGGAGTTGTAACATTCTTGCTGCAATACCTAGGCTTATCACTTTTTGGCGCCGTTGCTAGGGAGATGCCTAAGTAGAAGTAATTACTCCTTTCTTTTATTTCTACTCTTCAACCTTCTTTACTTCTACTTCTAGTCTTCAATTTTCTTCCATTAGTTTATTTATGCAAAATAAATCTAGTTTCTTTCTTTCTTTCAGTTGTCATTTCCTGATTTCCTTTCTATTTTGCCAGTACTTTCTAGCTTTAACAAAATATTACAAAAACCAACCCAGAAACATTTCCTTTCATGCCTCGTAGGATTAGGGACAATTCAGGGAAATCTTGTCAAATACCCCCATTACATCCAATAGGCAACCTTCTCTCTTCTTCAGTGACAGTGAATTGAAATACCCTTTAGGTGAGCAACCTTACCTATTTGAGGAACATATAGAAGAAGAAGAAGAGGAAGAAACCATTCCCACTGAACCAATGGTTGGAAACCAAAATGACAAGGGAGATAGAGAGAGAATTAAGAGTGCCTTCCCCATCAGGGAAACTAATGGGGACACTAAGATGAAGAATATAAGCCGCTCTACTCTACCTCATTTCCATGGCCTGACCACAGAGGACCTTGAAACTTTCCTATTTGAATTTGCTGTTATCTGTTGAACCTATGTTTATATAGATGATGAGAAAAAATTAAAACTGTTTCCATTTACCCTCAAGGATGCAACATTACGCTGGTTCATGGGTTTACTTGGAGATAGCATCACAACTTGGGCTCAGATGCAGCAGAATTTCAAATATAGGAACTACTGTAGGTCAAAGGAAACTAAAGAAGATATTTTTAGGATGACCATAGGCCAGGATGAATCCTTAGAAGACTATGAAGAAAATTTCCAGCTTAGTTACAAAAGGGCCAGGTGCACACTTGACCTTGAGTCACTAAAGCTGGTCCTACTTAGAGGAGTAAGGGAAGATCTTCTGGATAACTTACATATGATAGCACGGGGATATGTCTACCAATTACCCTACGAGGATATTAAGACTGTCTTTAAAAACCATTCTAGGTCAGCTAAGAAAAAGGGTAGGGGTATTCAACCTATGGCCAATACATCATCCTCTAACTTATCCATCAAAGGTGAAATTGGAAATATTCTGGAAGACTTCAAAAGTGATATGTTGCAAACCCTTGCATTGCATTTGGACACCATGAACATGAAAAGGAAGCAAGAGGAAGCAAAGAGAGCCTTGGCCATCTTTTGTCCTAGATGCACCAGGAGGCATCCTAGGAATGAATGTCCATTAAACTATATTAAGATTTGCTCAATCTGTTAAGAAAACCACTCCACAGACAAGTTCCCTTCTTTACCAGGACTCAAAGATGTATATCAAGGAGCTGAAGGGGTCACTGAGCGGCTTTGCTACATCAACCAAAGGAGACCTCCTGGGCCTAGACCATACTAGTAGGGTATGCAAGGGCCATCCCATGAATACTACAACCCCAAACAAGCCACAACTATACCTTCTTGGGGACCCCTTGCTCATCCTTCCTGGTCTACACCCCCTCCTTGGTCCTATGCATCTCAATATCAATCCCAGCTAGCCAACCAATCATTTCAACCTTATGTTTAGCCAAAACATCAATGGAATACCCCACCCCAGGGGTGGAGGCCCCAAGTCAACAATGTTCCATCCCTATTGCCTCCACCACCTACCCAACCACAACTCCTACACTTTGCTCCACCTAAGAAACCTCAGATGCCTGTCCATCCAAATCTGAACCCAAAAAATAGGAAGGCTCAACAAGCATATAATGGAGAGACATCATACCCAGCTTATGTTGTAGAAATCCAGGAGATCAACCTAAGATAGGGGAGAATTATCCTAGGTAACCAACCTTCCTCTCCACATAGGGAGATTGAGGAAGAAAGAGAGGAAAGAAACCTTAAAATAAATCCACCTTTTCCTCAAATATTAACCCAGCCACTCCAGCCTACCCCAGAAGAAACTGAACTTCTAGGAGAATTGAAAAATTTATGTGTAAATATCCCCCTTCTCCAGGCAATCAAAGATGTGCCAATTTACAATAAATTGATTAAGGAGAAGTGCTTCAAGCATCCAGGAAGAAGAAAAAGGGATGCCCCTACCATTAATGTCATTAAGCAGTTGTCTGACTTAATTCTGGGGCAGGTAATATGTCCAAAATATTTGGACCCTGGAAGCCCTGTAGTAGATGTGCACATAAATGGCACTATTGTCCCACACACTCTAATTGATCTTGGGGCTACCATTAATGTGATGACCAAGGACGCCATTCTCAAGCTCAACCTCTAAGGGTCATTAAGAAAGACCACAACAGTTTTGCAACTTGTAGACCATTCTATAGTCACCCCTGAGGGAATTGTGGAGGATGTGATGGTATCCATTGATTTCTGGGAGTACCTTACAGATTTCCTAGTTCTCCAGCCTAAGGCTGAGCTTACTGGTTACCCTCTCATCCTTGGGAGGCCATGGTTGGCCATAGCTGATGCTTACATTAGCTGCAGAGCTGGGAATGTGACCATCAAGAATGGGCATATGTCCAAACAATTAGTCCTATACCCTCTGGCTCAGCTTACCCTAGAGCATGATTTAAATTTATGGTTAGAGGAGGAGGAAGAAGATGAAGTTTATTTTGCCAAACTTTATGCTTTTGAAACAATCATAGGAGGAGGGAAACAAGATGAGGATGACTTAATTGAACACCTGCTCCAAAGTCGAACTCCTAGTTTATTACCCTTAGAAGAAGAAGTAAAGAAAACACTGAAAAATCATCAAATTGACTTATGATTGGCCGATTCCAACCCACTCTAAGTCAAAACCATAGAATTTGGTCTAGAGAAACCTTGAATATTAATCCATCTCTTTCTACTTTAGAAGAGGAACAACTATGCAGATTGTTGAAAGAGAACCTAGAAGCCTTCGCTTGGAGCTATAAGGAATTGAAGGGAGCACACCCCTCAGTGTGTACTCACCACATATACATCAAGGAAGGTTGCAAGCTAGTTAGGAAACCACAAAGGAGAATGAATCCAGCCCCTAAAGACATTGTCAAAGAAGAACTGCAAGAACTGTTAGATGCAGGGTTCATTTACCCTATCTCTGACAGTGAGTGGGTCTCTCCTTTAGTGTTAGTCCCCAAGAAGAATGGGAAGTGGAGGATTTGTGTCGATTATAGGGAGCTCAACAAAGCCACCAAGAAGGACCATTTTCCCTTACCCTTCATTGACCAAGTGCTAGATGGCCTGGCAGGGAAGAAGTTCTTTTCTTTCCTAGATGGATTCAGTGGGTACAATCAAATCCAAATTTACCCAAAATACCAGGATAAGACCACTTTCAAATTTCCTTGAGGTACCTTTGCCTATAGGGTCCTTCCTTTTGGCCTTTGCAATGCTCCTACCACTTTCTAAAGAGCAGTCCTAAGTATTTTTGCTGAATTAGTTCAGGATGCTGTGGAGATCTATATGGATGATTTTACACCTAATGGTTGTGATTTCCAAGAGGCTCTAACTAACCTGGGAAATGTAGTATGCAAATGCATTGAGATGAACCTGTCTCTCAGTCCAAAAAAAAGTGAATTCCTAATGACTGAAGGGACTGTGCTAGGTCACTCAATATCTCAGCAAGGACTATAGGTGGACCCAAACAAAGTATCAATCATTCAAAGGGTCCCACCTCCACAAAAGCAGAGATATGTTAGGAGTTTCTTAAGTCTAGCTGGATATTACAAAATATTCATAAAAGACTCCAGCAAGTTAGCCTCTGCTTTGTTTGGATTATTGGCCAAAGATTTTATATTTATATGGTCAAAAAGTTGTCAAGAGGCCTTAGACATTTTAAAGGGTAAGGTAACCATGGCACCAATCCTTAGAGGCCCAAACTAGGCCCTCCCTTTTCACATTCATGTTGATACCTCACATAAAGTGATAGGAGTAGCCTTAGGTTAGGTAGAAGAGAAATTGCCTTATGCCATCTACTTTACTAGTAAAAACCTGTCAAAGGCTGAACTAAACTATATTGTGACAAAAAAAGAACTCCTAGTTGTTGTGCACTCATTGAACACATTTAGGCATTATGTTACTGGCTATTAGACATTTGTGCATACTGATCAGGCTGCAATTAAGTATTTAATGAACATTAGATGTAAATATTAGAATCATAAGATGGTTGCTTTTATTACAGTAGTTTGGTTTAACTATTGTTGATAAGCTTGGTAAAGAAAATGTTGTTCCTGACTTTCTGTCGAGAATAAATCTACCTACAGATGAAGAAGGAATGGTGGATGATCAATTACAAGATGAGAATTTGTTTTCTATTTCAGTGATCTCCCCATGGTTTGCTGATATAGAAAACTATCTGGTGTCAGTGCTGTTCCCACCAAACTTGCCCTCCAGAGAAAAAAGCAAGATAACCAGGAAAAGTGCCCCCTTCACCTGGATTGGGGGCAATCTATTCAAACTTGGAACAGATCAAATCTTGAGAAGATGTGTAAGGGAAGAGGAGGTCTTTGACATCCTTCTGACTTGTTAAGATGGGCCTTGTGGAGGTCACTTTGCAGCGGAAAGGACAACATTCAAAGTGCTACAAGTAGGCTATTATTGGCCTACGCTTCATCAGGATGTGAAGAAGTATGTTAGTCAGTGTGATCGGTACTAGAGGATGGGAATGCCAACTCCAAGGGATGAAATGACCCTAAAACCTCAAGTGATTTTTGATCCATTTGACAAGTGGGGCATGGACTTCGTTGGGCATATCAACCCTCTTTCAAAGCAAAAACAACACATCAGTATGTGCACTAATTATCTGACTAAGTGGGCAGAAACCAAAGCAATCAAGGTAACAACAGAATAAAAGGTGGCCGAATTCCTAAGGGAGAACATATTCTACAAATTTGGGTACCCTGGAGAACTAGTCACGGACCAACGCAGCCAGTTCACCTCCAACATGATTGAAGAACTGCTCAAGAATCACAAGATCAAGCATAGGACCTCCACTCCTTATCATCCACAAGCTAATGGGCAAGTAGAGGTGACCAACGGAGCACTGGAGAACATCCTAACCAAGGTAGTGAATATCAGTAGAAAGGACTGGGCTGAGAGACTAGTTAAGGCCACCTGGGCCTATAATACAACATGGAAGACCACCACTAGATTTACACCCTATGAGTTGGTCTATGGGAAAAAGGCTTTGCTATCCATTGAATTTGAATATAACACATTATGGCATCCCAAATAGATTTAGATCTCATCCATGCACAAAAAGAGAGACTGCTCCATTTGAATGGCTTAAATGAATTCAGAATGAAGGCCCTCCTTCATATAGAGATAGTTTAGCTTAAGAGGAAGATCTAGCATGACAAGCATATTAAGGAGAAGTTATTTCAAGAAGGAGACTAGACATTATTATATGATTCAAGCTACAAGGACTTCAAGGGCAAGCTAAGAACTAGATGGCTCGGACCATATGTGGTGGAAAGATGCCATGACAATGGTTTAGGGTAGATCAAAACTATAAATGAAGAAGCCATTCCATTATTAGTTAATGGACACAGATTAAAATTATACAAGAGGCCTTCATCTAAACAAGAGTTCATTGACAGCATCAATAAGACAGTGATGATGGTGGAGCAAGTTGCAGCTCCTCCCTCATCAGGTCAATGAAAAAAAGAAAGAAGAGAAAACCTCCATGAGGTGCCTAAGTCCCATCTTTGGGTTAAAAACCTCCATGAGGTAGCCCCAGGATGAGAAGAATGGAAATAAAAAGAAGATCCCTGGGTGCAAGGAAAATTTTAAGGATGGAAATTTTTCTTGAAGTTTAGAAACAATGGCGAATCTCATTAATCCCTAATATGCAAACTATAAAATGTTTATTGATATATTTGTAAAATTATCAAATTTATAATGATTTTATATAGTCTCTATATAATGTTGGCGATTTTAAAGGTAAAATAATTTATATTCTAAAATTTGGGCGAATCACCTTTTATAAAATTGAAATTGGCGAATCTTTTTGTGGAAAATTCATGGAAAATTAGCCCATTGGGGCGAAATTAGCCCCTAAAATTTTCCATGCCTGGGTGAAAACCTTCCTTGAGGCACCCAGGGCAGATACCTAGGGTGAAACCTCTCTGAGGTAGCCTAGGTGTTTATATATATATATATATATATATAGAAGAAAAGAAAAAAATAACTATTTTGTAGGTGGATGAATCAGGGAGAAAAGAGAAGATCAAAAGGGAACCCTGCCTCACATGTATTCATCACCTCCACTCCTTACCATGCACCCCTCCATCAATTCCATTGTTCTTCACTTCATTTCCTCAATTTAGGTGAAGATTATGTTTTCTGCAAAATCACCTTATCCATTACCATCATCCCTGCATCCACACACACTCAGAATCCCTCTGTCCATTCAACAACATCTGATTTGTAGTCACAAAAACCATCAGCAAATAGCAGGGGATGAAGAAATATGACCATACAGTGGTAGCATCAACATCAGGTCTGCAGTCAATAAACCATCAACAGATATCAGAAGAGGAAAGAAGAATGACCATCAGCAGCACCTCTGATCTCTGACAACTGTAGCATGGCATTAAGGCCACAGGTAAGTATCCTACTCACTCACTCACATGCATCATATGATCAAAAGTTGTAAAGGTTAAGAGGTAGTTGGCTTGTAAGTAAAAAAGAATGGCTATGCCCTCCAAAATCTCAGGATTCCTGTAACATGGATAGTCTTCAGCGACTTACCAGCAAAGGATGACATCAAAACCTTCATCTATGGTGTTAGTCCTTCTGCTAGTGAGGAGGAGACAAAACAAGAAAAAGCAGATACAGAGCTAGATAGGGATGCGATGGATAAATAAGAAACAAATACAGAGGGACATGATGAAGAAGAACTCAAGGTAGATGATGCTAAAACAAAAAAGAAAGAGAAGCAAGAAACAAAAGGTCTAAGTGGCTTTAGGGATAGAGAAGTAGCTAAACAATCAAATCCCATGGCCCTAATCATCTAATTGCAAATGATCCTCAGCTCGCACTTAGATATCTTGCTTCCCAAGGGCAAGCAATTTCACATTTTGAGGATATTTTTACGCTGCTAAAGAATGATAATATATGTTCCTACTAAAGAAAATATGGAACACACTGCCACATAGCTTGAAGATCAGAGAATATCAGTGGGTAGAAGGAGAAAGGAAAGTAGGCTCCTATGAACAAGAAGAAGAGACCACAACAAAAGAATGAGATGTCAAAGAGGCTACCAGAGCCACTAAGTTGCTCAGAGGATGAGCAACACTTTCAGTAGGGGGTGATGATGAGCCTCATCATTGAGTAATTATATGGGCCTTAATTCACCTCCTAACTTAGCCAAACCAACTATTCGCATAACTTATTGCACACTTGTGATTATATTTTTCTTATGAGATGAGTTAGAATTGGATATTTTTCTTTGTGGTCTAATGTGCATGTAATGCGGGAATAAAGGATAAAAGCAAAGGAAACGCAGGGATAAAAGGTAAAAGCAAGGAACTATGGTAAAAGACCTTGGTAAAAAGTCAGATGGGACAAAGGAGAGGAATTATAGGAAGTAAATCCTCCACATTTACTGCCCATCCATTCAAATATCCCTCCATCAGCTAAAAGTGCAAACAGCCAAATCAGGAGTACTAAAAGATAACCAAGCAAGTGGAAGTACAAGCAGCCTCCCTACTAGAAGGAAACTGAGCTAGTGAAAGTGAAAGGACAAGTTACCATTAAGTTGGGAGTTGTACCTCCCTAATTTTGAGGGAAGTCGTTGAGACTTCAGATGTATAAATAAAGAGGTTTAGGACATCAGTTTTTTTAGTTAGTTAGCCAGTTAATAGCTAATAGTCAGTGAGTCAATTAGCAAGTATTCAGACTTTTTGTCCAGTGCAGACATGTAACAGTTTGATTTAATAGTGTTCTTTGATAATGAATATGATTTTTGATTTGAGCCAGCACTGAGTTAACTCATAGGGCTGAAGCTCTTGGGTTAGGGCCGACCCTAGTAGCCAAAGCTCCTCTTTCTTGTATTGTATTCTAGCATAGATTCCTGCTTTTTGTTCATTTACTTAAGCAGTTCATTTCCATTACAGTAGTAGCATAGATGCATGGTTTGATTGTTCATTTGGTTAAATAGATGCATTTTCATTACAGTGGTTCAACACATATTTATGGCTTTCTTGTTCACGTACTTAAGCAACTTCCTGTTTTTTGTTCATTTGCTTGAATAGTTGCAATCTCATTACAATAGCGTTGAACAGATTAGTTGTGTCCCATTTTGCTTCATTTATGCTTCAATTAGCCTGGTAGCAAAGAAAAAATCCACAAGGTTGCACATAGGTTTCTGAGCCTCACCTCCTCCCTCTGGGACCATGATGCGAGGAAGAAACCCTATAGCAACCCCAAAAACATAGGGTTTTGGTTTTCACAGAGGGTTTGTTTTTCTAATGCAGGTACGTGGTTCATTACATTGTCACTTGGTTCATTTCATGGTCATCTATTCATTTCGTGGTCACTTGTTCCTCCACCATCTTTCCTAGATCTCACACCCCTGTCATTCTCCTTCAGCATGAAATGCCTAAGCAGAAGCTATTTAATTCATGTTTAAACTATTTTTACCAATAAATCGATTTACACAACAAAACTAACCAATCATTGCTCAAATTCCTTTTTTCATTTGAATTTTCGCCCTTTAAATCCCCACCATCAATCTGCCTTGTCAGATACGATGACTATCGCACCCCCACTCACCAACCCACTCGGTTAGATCTCCAACATTAATCAGCCCCGCTTGATCCAACAGTCATCGTGCCATATCGCGTGGATTTATATCCGACCTTTACCCAGCTAAGGGCATGCAATGTGAGTAGTTTCACTGTGCTATGTGTCATCTGGGGAGGCTAATCACGTGAAATTCTACAAAACTGCTTACAGCTTTGAGGGCGCGCTATATTCCGCTTACCACCCTCTAAACTCTCTCTCCCATTTTTGCACGTTTGCTTTTGCCTGCTTCAATCTACGTTGTCAATCTATCTCCTTATCTGATGGCCATTAATTCACCCTATACCATTTCTGCACGTTCCTTTTTCCCGCGACCTAAATTCCTTCCTCCATCTGCTGATGAATCTTGTTTGTTCATCTCCTGACTCCACCCATGCGATATAATCTTAGCCATCCATCCTGCTAGTTCACCATGTTTGCCCATCTACCTACGTACCATCTAGTAATCTGATCTCAATCGTTCAATTACCTTTCACCTACCTGATCCAACAGTCCTTATGCATTATTGCCCCTCACATTCTCTTTTCACCATTTTGATCTTCGACCATTCTTCCGCTTATACACAGACCTAGCATAGTTTCCATTGCTCAACCTTTAGTCTAGTTTTGATGCTTTTACTTCTGCAGCTTAGATAATTTGCATTACATGATTTCTTTCTTCATTTCTATAGTATAGTAGTTCTCCCCTAGACTAGGTTTCCTCTCCTTCCATCAAAATCAAGCTTCTTCTAACCTTATAGAAGTCTGGCTAGGAACCCCTGGGGTCTCTTGCCAGATAAGCAGTGACAATAGGAAATACCTTCACTTCTACTTGTGTATATAGCATAGTCACCTCCAAGTTTGTACGAACCCCAGGTTGATAAGTAAAGTTAGTAGCCTTGTGAGTTGTAGCATTCTTGCTACAATACCTAGGCTCATCACATACGCATACATTGGCATATCATAGTGAGACACTTTTAGACACAATCTGAAAGTATCCCAACTATGAAAAAGAGACATATTCCATTGTGAAGGCCTATCGAAAATGGAAACATTACACTCTGGGAAAGGAAACGATCATCCACACAAACCATTGACCACTGTAATTCATACAAACACAATGGAAGTTGCAGAACGATCACCATCAGAAATGGTCCACATACCTACAAAAGTTCCATTTGAACATTAAGTATAAGAAGTGCAACACCAACAATTTTGCACACTGCCTCAGCTGGCCATTGGTCATGGTGTTGATCACTCTTCTCAACTCTGGTGGGCATGAGATTGTGGGGTGGCCACATCTTTACAAGAGCGACGCAAAATTCGACAAGACATACCAGCCACTCCTGAAAAGCAAGCAAGTTCCAAATTTTTAATTCCAAGATGTATTTTTATGCCACCTAGGACACCTTTGTGTTCCTTCAAGCGAGCATTCCAAGATGATTTGGAAGGCACACTACAATCGAGTCATTTGACATCTCGGGGTAGAGAAAACAGTGGCAGTGATGAAAAAGTATTTTTATTGACCAAACCTTTGATAGGATGTTGCGAAGTACATCAGATCCTACATTGTCTGCACCATTTCCAAACCAACCATCAAGAAGCAAGGCCTATACACTCATCTGCCTACTCCTAATTGACCTTGAGAATCCATCTCCATGGATTAAATGCCCAACCTTCTTCTAATAAGCATGGAAATGACTATGTTTTCGTGGTCATCGACATATTTTCTAAGATGGCCATTCTAGTGGCCTGCAAGAAGAGTATCACAGTATAAGGCATTGCTAAGTTCTTCTCTGAATGAGTGTGGGTGCACTTTGGGATCCCACAGTCCATTATATCAGATCGAGAAATCAAGTTCCTAAGTACATTTTGGTCAAGTCTCTAGTTGATGTTGGATACCGAGCTCACTATGTCCACGACTTTCCACCCTTAAACTCATGGCCAAACAGAGGTCGTCAACAATATGATCATACACATTCTACGTATATACAACTCGAATCATCCACGCACATGGGATTATAGCTTCCCCTATGTCCAGAACAACTACAACAGAGCTCTCCATAACTCAACTGGACATAGCCCCTTTCAAGTGGCACTGGGATTAAAGCCACTATAAGGATGTTGGCAGTGATGGTGATGATGTCTCTCAAAACTAGAGCTAAAATAAAATCCATGAGTGATAACTTTTCTCTCAAGTGTATCCATAGATCTGCGACCATTTATTGTATCATCTATGTCCATCGTGTACCCTTTCTGAGACATGCTTCCATCCATATCATTAGTCTCGTCTTCCTGTCTGACTCCATGACTCATCCCCAGCTCTCCCTGCTTCTACAAATCTAATAATCTCTATAGGATGATTTCATTAACCTCAATTTTATTTTCTTGAGCTCTAGAAAACCTATCATGTGCCTCAATCAACCAATCATTGTATGCCTTTCAACTCACAATTTCTTCCTTCAAACTTCTCGATGTATCTGCCAAACCAGGAGAATATCCCTCTCCTTGTTGCTCAACTAATCTCTCCCATCCTACCAGTGTCTCTTTTGACCTATACGAAGAGTCATATGAACAATACTCAACTATTCTTCTCTTTATCTCTTAGCCTTATATTTCACAAAATATGCCATTGTCAGCTAAGTAAAACCATAATCAAAATCATACCTCAATGTATCTTAGGGGTGGATATTGCATCTGCACAAAATAATCCAGATTAGCATGACACAACATCACAAGCATACTAGCTCATACATGGATATCAAAAACATGACAAAAATTAGTAATAAGCATGCATGATAAACACATAGAAAAATGACATGCATGCATAACAATTTGCATTTACGCCGAGGTCCAGTGCTACAACCTCGATTTGATACCAACTTGTAACCACCCCACCCCACATTTACTTGCTTTTACAAGCTCTCCAAGGTAAACATGAGCTGAGAGTTACTATGACATGACCTAACATCCAAGTTCCAATTATGGAAGTGGGATCTACTAACAAAAAAACTTACTGCAACCTCCCAGGGATACCACATCACCTAGATGTCAGACAACATCCACTAATGTTCTTACCCTGAGTTGGAACTATATTTTTACCTAACCTTACAGCCTATCCGCATGCATGCCAAGTTGTGCATGTAACCAGAATGTTCCAGCCGCATGCATAGGCCTTCCTCCCTACATCTCTAGCTAAGATTTCTCAGTTAAGAGACTCCGACTAGAAACCCTTTTCTATATTTTTAGGGCTAGTTATAGACCAACTACCTAGAACAACCCAAAACTTTCCAAAGTTTAGTTTACAATAATGACAAGTCTGTATAGAAAATACTTGTTTGGTCAATTTAGTGTGATCTAAATTGCTATTTATATTATCAACCCGGGGTTCGTAAACTAACGAAGTGAGGTGTACTATATGTACTTAGATAACCATTTTCTTAGGTTTTTGTCGTTTTAAGCTTTTTAGTTTGTTTTTGGATTTTATTCTTTTCTTAATGTGTGGTGAATGAAGTGTGAAGTGTGTGGAGTGTAAATGGTGATGATTTCTAAACTTGAAAAATGTTCAAAAGAAAGCTTTACAATAATTGAAATGAAACCAATTCTTAAGAGAAAACAAAATGCATCAAAAAGCGTACTAATGGCAATGGCCCAGTATCCTTGCTGCTGAAAATGAAAAGAAAGCAAAAACTTGAAAAACAACTCAAACTGAAGTAAAGCAACTAATTCACACTACTTGAGCTTTTTAGATCCTTTGGCCCTTGGCTCAATCTACCTTGGGGAAGTAATCATGAGCATAACAAGCAATATGATATTTAACTGTTTAAGAAAATAAATTGCATAAGGAAACTAATCACACTACTTGAATTCTTCAAATCCTTTACCCCTTAGCTCAATCTACCTTGGGGAAGTAATCATGAACATAACAAGCAATATGATAACTAAATGTAAAAAGAAATTAATCACACTACTTAGACTCTTTTAGTTTTTTACCATTCAACTCAATCTACTTTATGGAAAGCAACTATGAGTAAGTAATATGACAACTAATTCACACTACAGTTAGTGATTTTCTGATCTCCTGCTGATATAGTCATTTGACTGCAGAAAGAAATCATAAAATTGTTAAGCAGTATGACATCTAATTTAGCAAAAAAAGAAATAAACAAATAACAATTTGAAAAGGAAAATGCTGAATGTAAATCGTAGAAAATAAAGGTTAGAAGGAAGGACAAGATGATCACATATGCCAAAAGTTATTAAAGAAAATGAAAGATTGCTCGGGCTATAAGAGAACCTGCAAAAAGCACTGATCAGTTTACAAAGATAAAGATATGAACATCAGAAACATAAAGCAACATATTATGTACAAGCTTAACAATAAAACAAAAGCATAATGAAACTAAACAAATACTTTACAGGGCTTCAGCGTGCAGGGGCCCTCTGCCACTTCAACCAATCAAATGATCACAAGACTATTTTCAGAAAGGTCTACTCATGTATTCAAATCAGCAACATATAAAACAGTGGGGTGATATAACCAGCAGCGTGCGGAAATTACATAGCAGTTCAGAAATTCTATGCAACCCAAAAAGTCCTTTCACATCATTTGATAACGCGTTATTTATAATGTAAAAGTTCTATAGTTAACTAATCAACTACTTATGCTATTAACTGCGTGCCATAGACACGTAGATCTCTGCAGCCGAGATCTAGTGTAATTGTCGTTATGCTTCGTAAATCTTTGGAGTGGTTGGCTGTTAGATTTATTGTTCAAGAACGATCCTCAGGTGCGCTGGAGCCTCCGTGATCTGGGAACTAGGCCACGTATCATTCACATGCCCAAAACAGTGATGTGCCACCGCTGGACTCTTTGGTTGGCCACGTCTTTGACTTTGGTTGACCGCGGCCTCTAATGGGTGATTTGGCCGGTTCGAAGGGACACGATCCATGTACATGCCATCTGGAGCTTGCCCATATAGCCTGTTCCTTCAGAAGACACCTGGAGTACAACATTTAACAAAATGGCTGCGAAATCCTGTGCTGGCTGTGGAAACCTGTGCTGGCTGCGGAAATTGACAAGTTTCCGCAGCTGCATGAACAAAATACTAAACCAAACAACAGACATCAGTATAGTTAGAAAACCATATAAACAGTCCTTTTTAAACTATAATGCAATGATTCAACCACTGGATGAGTGAAGTGAGTGGAGTATGAGGGTTAAGAGGGTGTGTAGGAAGGTGCAAGGTTGAGGCTCAACAATACTAAGGCTAAAATCTTTCTCAAACTTGCCAAACACATGATAAATATTTCGTCAATCGCATGGTAAACATAGTAACTATAGGTCATGAATGAATATCTATTCATTGTCTTCTTAGCTTCATCAAAGAATCATCAAGAATTCTCAATGCCCTTTCAAATTAGATCCATAAAAAACCAGCTATCCCATGCACTAAACTAACCGTTCAATAACTTATCAATCTATAACCAAGATTCATAAAAAGAGCACATTATACAACAAGAATATGACATGCTTATAATCAACATTTAACCAAAATGATTTCAAGACAAACCAGTGATAAAACCAACGCAACGAGCAATACATGTGCTCATTGATCTCAATAGGAAATAACACATAATAGCATATGCATAAATCTAACCAAGTCAGAGACTTCCACGTAGCACATGACCACAAATTGGGATGAACCAAATATTTATTTCAGCCAATCACCATCGTGCTATATTCTAAGAATGAATGTGGGATCACATGGGATACACCAAAACAAAAACAACTATGGAATGCAGAGGTTAAACCACCTCTACTATCAACCACAATGATTTCACCTCAACCGGTCCAAAAATGACTAATACCAAAATGGATTTGATGTTGTTGAATTTCTTCACCATACCCAAAGGAATTTTCTTGTGTCCACCCATCCATCAAGAGCTCCATGAGAAACATGATCTCCACCCTTAGCACTTGGGAATTTTCTCAAGACCACCTCAACTAGGATCCAAAGCCTACTGGCCATCCAAAGCTTAATAAAAAACGGGGAATGCACTACATCATGTCGATCCAGGAAATGGAAAAGGCAAGGAAAACCACTGTCAATCTAGGAAAATCCCATGCCAATGACAACAAAATGACCAAATAACCAAATTCATGTACCATTCATTCAAGTATCAGCAAGGAAACCACACATGCAACCAGTTACTTACAATGTTCTCTTGTTGTAGTTGCTTTTCCAAACTTCTCTCTCACTGCCCATGAATTCCTTTGCTAGCTTGCTTGCTTCTGTCCAAGTGCTCCCTCTCTCCAATTCCAAGTGATAATGCATCTATGTCCAATTGAATGCCATAATTCTCCAAGATTGTAAGAGTGTAAGAGTGTAAAGTGACTAAAAGTAGCTAAGAGAGACAACACATTTTGCCTCTCCTTTTGTTTCCTTTTCCTTTTTCTCTTCCTTCATTTTCCTTGACTTTCCCTTGCATGCATAATCTTGCCTCTTCATCTTCCGTCTCTCCTATTTTCCTATATTTCTGTAATTAGTTTTCATTTATTTCCATTTTCCTTTTCCAATGCCAATCCTAATTTCCATAGCCATTAATTAACAACAAGTGATTCCCATTATAATGCTTTTCCTTCCATTTAGTTTGGAATACGTGTCCCATGGCCTTATTTAATTTATTTACATGGAAAACCAACTCAGGGTTGTTACACTGAACATCTTAAAGCAACAATGTGTCAAGCTTCAGTCTTAGATACAGTAGACTTCACAAAAACCTTTAATGTGAAATGTAATGCGTCAGAAAATGGAATTGGTGTTGTTTTAATGCAAGAAGGAAAACCCATTTCTTTTGAAAGGGGAAAGTATTTACACAAACGTATTTATGAGAACGAAATGATGGAAATACTACATGACCTAAAACAATGTTTTCCTTACCTAATGGGCAGACATCAAGGTGAAAACAGATCATGATAGTCTTAACTTAGTTTTGGAACAAATATTATCTTCAGAAGATCAACAAAAATGGGTCACAAATATGTTGGATTATGACTTTGAAATCATCTAGAAAAAAGGGAAGATAAATGTTGTTGTACATGCACCATCAAGAAGGGATGAGGAGGTTGCATTTCTTTGTGCCATTTTTATTATCCAACTTGATTGGATAACTAAAGAAAGATATAAATTGAAGAATGACAAGGAGGTGTGGACCCTCATTCAAAAGTTGCAGCAATATCCTTGTACATTTGATACATTTTTCTATAAAAATTAGTCATTACGGTACAAATATTTCTTATATCTATGTAAGAACTCCCAGCTCGAAAAAAAATCTTTTGGGATTGCACATCTCTACTTTAGGAGGCGACTTGGGATTTTTAAAAACTTAGCATAGGGTCAAGAAGGAATTTTTTTTGGGATTTCCTTAAATATGATATTCAAACTTTTCTGGCAGGATGTTTAGTTTTCCAAGGAAATAAAGTTTAGACAATTAAAACGCACAGTATGTTACAACCTTTAGCCATTCCAAGTCAGCATTGAGAGGAGGTCTCAATAGATTTTATCATAGTTTTACCCAATTTCAAAGGACAAAGTATCATCATGGTGATAGCCGATATACTTACCAAGTATGCACATTTCCGTACATTATCTGATTCGTTCAAAGCCAATACAGTCACTACTGCATTTATGGAAATAGTTCAAATTCTAGATGGAAACCCAAAGATCATTGTTAGTGACAGAGATCCCAATTTCAATGGAATTTTTTGGACAAAATTATTTTCTTATCTTGGTACTCAATTAGCTCATAGCTCACCTTATCATCTACAATCTATGGTAAACTGAGATAATAACAAATGTTTGGAAGGATATATTTGTTGCTTTGTATCTTATGAACAAACACAATGGGTCAAATGGTTGCCTTTGGCAGAATCATGGTATAACACTTCCTTCCATACCATAGAAAAAATGACCCCATTTATGGCGCTTTATGGATATCATCCACCATCCATCACATCATACTTAAGAGAAAATTCCAAGGTTCAAGCAATGGAAGATCACATTGAGCATTAATAATAAGTTCTCCAACTCTTAAAGGATAACCTGACTCTAGCGTAGAATCAAATGAAACAACAGGAAAATCAGCATTACAATGAAATAAGTTTTAATGTAGGTGATTGGATATTTTTATGACTAGAACCATACAAACAAATGTCCCTCAAGCAAGTTAAGAAGGATAATAAATTATCACCCAAGTATTACGGTTCTTACAAGGTTTTGCAAAATATTGGTACTATGGCATACAAATTGGAGCTTCCTTAATATTCCTAAGCACACCCAATTTTCCATGTTTCGTGCTTAAAGAAGGTTATAGGTGATAAGATTCTAGTGAAAATAGTATTGCTAGAACTTGACAAGGAAGGAAAATTAATATTGGATCCTAAAGCAGTCATGGAAACAAGAACTCAGCAACTACTGAATCCATCAATTTCATAGTATCTCATTAGGTGGAATAACCTACCTACTAAATATTCCACATGGGAGGATGAGTATTTTAAACGAAAGCATCTAGAACTACTCAAGCATTGAGGACAACGCTTTTTTGAAGGAGAGGGGCATGCTAGGTCCCTATAATACTAGTGTAACCCCCATATTATTATTGGTGTGCCCCATGTAGCCCCCATATTGTTATTGTTGTGTCCCATTGAATCCTACTATTGTTATTGTTGTGCCCTTAGATAATTATTGTTATGTATGCCTTAATTATATTCTGATCCTTTAGACTCCTATACATACCAAGGAGGTATTGTCATTTGTATTATCTAAGAATTTCTCATTTATGTGATGTAAAAGGAGATTTCTGTTGGAAATAATACTGAGAGGGGGGTGAATCAATATTATCTAGTCAAATATTTTCTTTTTCAAACCCAGAACATATACGCTACTTCAGTTAGAGAAAATCGCCTATATACGCAACTACAAATAAGGAAACCCGTGTATACCATGCAGACTTATAATTTAATTTATTCTATAGATGTTGGTCATTAATCTGTGCATCAGAACCATATAAACAGTAACCAGGAACAGTAAAACAGAGCAGAAGACAATCACACATAAGAACACAAGATATAAGGTGGAAACCCAATGTGGGTGAAAACCACCTGCTGCAATTCGTCTCTATCTTCTTTTAATTAGAAACTTCTTTTTACAATGATTATGTACTGGTGCAGTCCTTTACCAGTACGCAGGCTTCTACTTGCAGAGAGCTACAACCCTCTCTCATTCTCCAGCTTCTCCTGGAAGGGAGCCACAACCCCCTTAGCTCTTGTACTAGCTGGGATACTAGTACGCAGGCTACTACCTGCTGAAGGCTACAATCTTCTCTTTTCTTCCAAGGACCACGTTTCATAAATTTTCAGATTGGATCCATGAAAAACAATCAATCATCAACAATCTCCTTTTTACAAATTAAAACTGAATCAAATAGACACTTCTCTGACAATTGTATCCAGAACATTGTAACAGTATCCAAACACCAATTCTGAACCCAGATCACTGCAGCAATAAACAGAAGCAGCTAGAACATAATTCAAGAGATGTACGCTATTTCAACAACCAGAAACCTGCATGCATACGCTTCTGTGTTTGGACCAACCTGCGTATATGTTGTTTTTATTCATATAACCAGCGTGTATATGCGCCTTTGCCTCACTGAACCTATGTACAGATCTATAAAGGATAATTCACTCATTCAAACATTAGTTCACCCAAATTACTAGATTTATAGGTCAAGCATGCGCCACATATAACAGAACAAAATCATACAAAGATACTATTATTCAAGCCTTAATATTTTGACCCATCAATAGAACATATCCTTCTCCTTGTGCTCAGGTTCCTCCTTCATTCAGATTTAGATCTGTACCATAACCCAATCACCAGTATTCCAGATCTAGCGCTTTTTCGAATATTTAATCATTCAGATTATTGTTTGCCAAATGATCTCCTTCCTCTTTTATAGTCTTAGGCCTTTCACAATACCACGGTCCAAAACCATAGGTTCAAATACCAAGGACTAAATACCACAGACCAAAAATAAGTTCTCCCATATGTACGCGCTTTTCCTTGTGTGAAAGTGCGTGTATACTCATACGCGCATTTGGAACATCTAACCCACGTGTATACGTGGCTTCGTCAAGGTGAACCTGCGTATATATCGTTTCCTTCATTCTGAGAGCCTGAACTGCGATCTGTCACCAGAGTGAGTTGCCATCAAGGACAACACCTGTGCCACAGCGCCACACCTGTGTCATAATGCCAACAATCTCCCCCTTTGGACTTGATGGCAACCCTATATATCTTTTCCTTCATAGTCATTCTCCCCCTTTGACATCAAGGGAAAAGGGTTATGCTCCCCTTGCGTACATGCTGAAATCTCTATTTTACTGTGCTGACCATGCTCCCCCTGACTGTAGGCAAGATCTGTAAAAAGATGTTCTTCAAGAAGAACCATGACTTATACATCATAAAGGACCTTCCTATCACCAAAGGACTCTATAAATACATCCATATCCCAACCAAGTGGGAATCATCAGAAGTTTACATATGACAACCAATTATATTACATCATTCATCCAGGCATAGTAGGGAAAACCAAAATAGGCCGTTACATGACCTTGATAATAATAAAAGATATACATAACATAGAGATGAAATATCTAGAGCAAGACTATGAAAGTCACCAATAACTAATATCAACAGCATCTGTCAATCACTGTTCAGATCAACAACTATGTTCTCTTTCTGTTCTCCCTCTCCATTTGTTCCACCTGAAACCAACAATAGTTGTGTACTTGAACCAAAAGCTTCTAAGATAATGCCAACAATGCATTATTAGAAGTTTATCTGCTCCCCTTGAACTTCTGCCAGATGGTCTCTGTCAGACCCATGTCAGACTCTTTTTCAACCAGAGTCTGTCCCCACTGACTTTCAACAAACCAACACATACGCGACTATATCTGCACAAACTGGCGTATGTACGCAGATCCTCCTCATGCAACTCGCGTACAACCACTTTTCTAAAAAACAAACAGGTTTCAACAGCAAGATGATGCATCAACTACTCCCAGCTTCTGTCTGAGGTATTCAAATGTCTCCCTGGGCAATGGTTTGGTGAGTATATTAGCAACTTGTTCCTTAGAGGGAACATACTCCAACTTGACCTTTTGTTCAAGTACTTGTTCCCAGAGAAAATGATATTTGATCGGTATGTGCTTAGTCTTTGAATGCATGACAGGATTCTTTGAGATACTGATAACACTTGTATTATCACAAAAAATGGAGATAGGTGGAGTACAAGTGATTTGAAGATCTTGCAATGTTTGCATCACCAAAGGAGTTGTGTACAACAAGATGCAATAGCTACATATTCTGCTTCAGCTGTAGATAAAGCAATATAACTTTGTTTCTTGCTGAACCAGGATACCAATTTAGGACCCATGAAGAATGCACCACCACTAGTGATTTTTCTGTCATCCATGCTTCCTGCCCAATCTACATCTATATATGCATGAAGTGTGAGATATGTATCTCTAGGATACCATAAGCCATAGTTTTGAGTTCCTTGAAGATACTTGAAAATTCTCTTAACTGCCTGAAGATGAGTTTCCTTTGGATTTGCCTAAAACCTTCCAACTATTCCTACTGCATGCATAATGTTTGGTCGGGTACCTGTTAGATAGAGTAGACTACCAATCATGGATCTATAGGTTGGTTGATGCACTATTATCGATTCATCATTTGCGCTAAGGTTGCATCCTATCACCATCGGGGTACATACAGGTTTCGAATCCTCCATCCCATATTTCTTTAAGATCTGCTTGAGATACTTGGTTTGTGATAGAAAGATGCCATCTTTGTTTTGTTGGACTTGTAAACCAAGAAAATATGTGAGCTCACCAAGCATAGACATTTCAAACTCTTTTTGCATCACTAAGGCAAAGTTTTGGCTCATGTCTTCTTCATTGCTAACAAAGATGATATCATCAACATACATAATAAGTATTAGCAACTTATCATTGTCAATTCTTATATAAAGATTGCTATCAGTTGATCCTTTTATAAAACCTTGCTGACAGAGGTATTTATCCAAGCAATAATACCAAGCCCTTGGAGCCTGTCTAAGGCCATAGAGAGCCTTTTTGAGTCTGCATACAAGCTTTGGATCATTTCCAAGGATAAACCCATCTGGTTGCTCAATATACACTTCTTCATCCAAGTATCCATTTAGAAAATCATATTTTACGTCCATTTGAAATACTTTGAACTTCTGAAAACTAGAGAGAGCAAGGAACATTCTGATGGCCTCAAGTCTAGCAAAGGGAGCAAACGTTTCTTCAAAGTCGATTCCTTCTTGTTGAGCATACCCTTTTCAAACCATTCTGGATGTGTTTCTGTTGGACACCTAATCCTAAATGGGTTAGTGTGGAAGCTAAAGAGACTAATTAGTCCAAGGGACCTTGGGATGTGAATCCGAACGGTCACATAATGTACTATATATGTATATCATTTGTCAATACAAATGTACTGCATGATTTATCTTTCCTATTTGTTCTTGCTCCCCATGTGTGTTTAACATGGTATCGGAGCCATGATGTGTGGCCTGTTTTCTTTATGAGGGTTTATCCTTTAGTTAAAAAAAATGAGATGTTGTTATTCCCTGAGCAACTGGCCTGAACTGCCTTGAATAGTGGTGGCCTAGTCTTCATTACTTTTAACGCTCTTTGTCTGATATTCCTCTAACATAACACCTCTGTCGTTCTGCCACACCTGCGCTGCCCTGAATTCGCTCAGAATCCAAAACCGTTCTAGCGCCTCTGGGCTCTGTCCATTAACGCATCTCTCCACTGAGCTTTCGTTCCCAAAGATCTGTTGTGGCGGTTGAAGGGAAAGCGACTGCTGTTTGAGGGGACTCGAAAAGATGGTACTGTTCAACTCATCTTTGGACTCTGAGAATTAAATCTGGGTTTCTCAAGGGCCCTGCTTCTGTTTTGTGAATATGATGTATTTATCTGGACTTTCGTGGTCATGGCCAGAGTTTTATACAGATAATTCTTTTTGGGATAGGTTACAGGAAACGTTGTCCCGGTTCAATGGTGTTTAACGCACTGTATGGTATATGCATTTGATTTTTTCAAGTATTGAATGCGTGAATGGTATCGCTGTCTGTCTAACTGTCTATGAATTTGAAAAGCCCTCCGACATCATGGATTCTCAAGGCTTAGGATGCTAACCATTAGAATCACGCATGCAACTGAAAATCTCAATCCAGCTGCCCCCATTTCCCAAAAGAGGGGATCTACAGATCAGGGCGTAAAATGCATGTAATCATTAAACCTAAAAGAGGAATCTGGACGTTGTTTGATTTTCAATCAGAGTTTAACAGTGCACGCATATATAGGCTTTCAAGATTTGTTATGAAATCCTTTGCCTCTTCCTATTTCCAAAAAAGTTAATGGTTTGCTTTTTCAATGGGCCTTTCGGAGTTTTGATTATTAATGTATGTAATTGACTTTGTTACAGGCTGCTTCTATGGACTAAATTTATTTCCATACTTGAAACGGTCTAATAGTCATGCTTAATCGAAGGATGCTTAATCAGTGATTTGACGATGAAATTGTGCTGTTTCAATTATCTTCTAGTCTTCTCCAAAACGAGCAAATAAAAATTCAAGGCGTGTCACCTGGAGATTGCAAATTGCCAAGGTAAGGATGATACCTTGATTAAAAAGTGTAAAGGAAATGCTGATCAGTATGGAAACCACAGGTCTCCCAAAATAGTGTCTCTGAAGCACCATTGCTGGTGGATGATGAATTGGATTTGGGATAGAATGGAAGCGGATTTGTGGTGTTTTCACACATTGATATAACATAATACTTATCTACTTGAATGGCAAGCATCAAATAGAGCTTATGTATTGTCAGCTCCATTGAAGCGGAAGTGCAATGGCTTGAAACCGCCATTTGTGGCTCTCCAAACCGCCACTCCATGGTTGATTGAAGGGTTCTAATGGAGCTTCAATATCCGAGAACTTGATAGCTAGAGGCATCCTATAATGTTGTAGTAGATGCAAGTTCTGTGGTTTTTAACTATTCTTGCAATAGCTAGAGGTGGGAGACCTACTTCAGCTTTAGAAGGAACTGCTTGAGAGACATTGCTGCAGTTTTTTGATACTTCATATTCAAGAGATAGTTTTGATGAGCTAACGAAATTGGGTGTCAGAACTTGGTCTATTGAAGATGTTATTACTAAGATTATATGTCTATATCAGGTGATTGAGATATAAAAGTTTTCAATAAGAACGAATCTGCATTATCTAGTTTGTTGACTCCTTACAAATTTTGAGAAAGAAAGAATTATAGTGTTGAATGAATACTTAAGTTGCTTTCTGGTATACTCCAAGACTTTCTTGGCCTACTGTAAAGCAATTCAAGTTGATCTGGTTTCAGCATCTTCGAATTCTACCTGTTGCTTCTTGTTGCAAACTAATCATTTGTTGCACATTTATAAGGATATTGTTGTATATTGTAAGTGGGTATTACTTTTCTGCATTAAGTAGTAGTTTTGATCAGTTTTTAACGCATAAATGGCCAGAATCAGTGAAGTATTAGAGTTCATGAAAACTCTTATACAATCTACTATTGATGACACATTACAAATCAGCATAGGATCTCTCTCACAAATTCAGACATATCTACAAAATGCACAGGAAAAGATTGATTTTTTGCAGCTTGAATCTCAGCTTCAGCGAGAAGAACTACAACAATGGAGTCATCATTCTGAACTTGTTTCTGTTCAGAAGATTGAAACAGATTCCCATAAACAACAAGTCAATAATGTTACAGTTCATTCAAATAATGCAGCAGTTGTACATGCAGATGCAGAAACTCAGTCTGCACTTCCCAGGCCCATCATCAGACCTTGGGAATAGCTTGTCCACAACAAGCACAGAACCAGTCTTGGATATGACAAGGACTTGTCCTTTCATATTCCAGACTATTCCAAGCCCATTCAATTTCAGAGTGCTGGATTCATTCATGATAGTTCACCTACTCCTCATGACAATTCAGCTCCTGTTGTTCCAGACTCTGCCCCTCTTCCACAGCAACAACAACAACAACAGATTGTGAAATGCCAACATTGTGACCGAGTTGGCCATCTGAAATATCACTGTTTTGATCTTCATCCACGTAAGAACTGTCATAAAACCAGTCATTCTTCACACAGATGCTTCAGAAACAAACGTCCTGCAAGAACAAAGATTCATCTAGGATGGATCGCTTCTTGGCAATGGACATCAACATCCAAGAAGATATTCCAAACACATGTCAGAACTTGTTCCAGAGTATTGAACAGTCTTGCAGTTGAGGTTTCTCCATCATCTCACCTTGTATCTGACAGGGGGGGAAATGATGGTCATCTACAAGCTTCAAAGTCACATCAAGCGAGCCTGAGCCACAACCTGCCACACCAGTTTCAGAGTTGTAGCCAGAGACAAAGATGCCTGTGAGCATGCCATCAGTTGGCAATCTGGGACACTTCCTCTAGCAGAAGACTTCAGCTTCTTGCCAGTTTTGGAAGAGTTCTGGGAACAAAATTGAGAACACTTCCTCTAGCAGAAGACTCCAGCTTCTTGCCAGCTTTCGAAGAGTTCCAGGAATTGCATTAAGCATTCCAGAGTTGTTGGTCATCCTTAAACCATCACAGGTTGAGACTTCCCTTTTCAGGTTGAAGTTTTACCTTTTATGCGGGGTGAGACCTCCCTTTTATGGTTGAAGGTTTCCCTCTTTAAAACAATAGGATCACTTCCTCTAGCAGAAGACTTCAGCTTCTTGCCAGTTTTGGAAGAGTTCCGGGAACTACACTAAGCGTTCCAGTGTTGGTGGTCATCCTTAAACCACCGCCCTTTATACCAACATTTCAGAGAGCACATTCAGCCTAGTGCTGCCATGCATTTTTGCACATTTTGTATTACAGCTCTCTTCTTGGACTCATACATAACCCTTCGGATTAAGGGGGGGAATGTTGGACACCTAATCCTAAATGGGTTAGTGTGGAAGCTAAAGAGACTAAGTAGTCCAAGGGACCTTGGGATGTGAATCCCAACGGTCACATAATGTACCATAAATATACATCATTTGTGAATAAAAAATGTACTGCATGATTTATCTTTCCTATTTGTTCTCGCTCCCCATGTGTGTTTAACAGTTTCTAATAACTTCCCCATTTTCATTCAACTTGTTTTTGAATATCCATTTTGTCCCTATGACATTCTTATCTTTTGGTCTAGGAACCAACTCCCAAGTGCTATTATTTTCAATCTGCTCAAGTTCTTCATCCATTGCCTTGACCCACCATTCATCTTTGCATGCCTCTTTTACATTTTGTGGTTCAGTGGAGGAGAGTAATGCCAAATAGCTTGAAGTTTCTGCAATGTTCTTCTTGTTTGTATACCTACCTCTTTCTGCCCCAAAATTTGAGATTCTGGATGATTCTTCTGAATGTACCTAGACGGAGTCTTTTCTTCTATCCTTATCTGTTCTTCTGACACCTCATGGGTTTCTTCTTCATCATGAATCTGATTTGATGTTTATGGATAGTCCTCATCATCTTTGAAATCTTCAGATCTTACCTACCTAGGAGTGCTTTCTTCTTCATCAACCACAACATCAATACTTTCAACAATTTTTCCAAGCCTTTTATTGTAACACTTGTATGCTTTGCTATGGGAAGAGTAACCAAGGAGAATGCCTTCATTTGCTCTAGGTTCAAACTTGCCAAGATTTTCATCAGTATTTTTGATGTAGCATTTTCTCCCAAAAATTTTGAATTATTTTACCGAGGGAGTCTCACCATACCATAGTTCGTGAGGAGTCTGAGTGCTGTTCACCCGGACATTTGTCTTGTTGAGAATAACAACTGCAACAAATGCAGATTCACCCCAGAAAGTTGCGAGAGTTCTAGACTCATCCATCGTAGCATGAGCCATTTGTTGAACCATTCTGTTCATCCTTTCCGCTACTCCATTTTGTTGAGGAATCCTTGCAGTAGAGAATTCCCTTCTTATTCCATGTTCTTCACAAAAATCAAAAAATTCATTTGAGGTAAACTCCCCACCTCTATCAGACCTGAGGCATTTGCTTTTGTGATCTGATTCGTTTTCAAACAATGCTTTGAAAGATTTGAATTTTTCGAAGGCTTCGTCTTTGTGCTTCATAAGTCCTATCCAACACATCCTGGAGCAGTTGTCAATGATTAATATAAAGTATTCTTGTCCTCGAGGTGACCTTTTCCTAGATGGACCACATACATTAGTATGGACAAGTTCAAGTGGCCTGCTAGCTGATCCTTCCTTATCAGCGAAGTTAGTTCTGGTTTTCTTACCAAAGTAACATGATTTGCATATTGTATTGTCTGGAATTCTGATGTCTGGAAGTCCATGAACTGCCTGGTATTTGCATGCTTTCCTTATTTGTGAGAAGCTAAGATGCCCCAATCTTCGATGCCATAGCCAGTGTTCATCATTCTTGCTTATATAACATTGATGTTGTCCTTCCTTGAATATGTATAAATTATTTGGAGTTGTTATGCCTTTGATTATTGTTTTTACTGTATCAAGATCACGAACACTACATCCATTTGATCGAAATATTACCTCAATTCCTTGATCGCACGTTTGATTGACACTTAATAGATTATGCTTTAAGCCATCAACATACATAACATTTCCAGCTTTGACCTTTTCTTTCAACTAAACAGATCCTTTGCCTTTTATGAACGCAGGGGTGTCATTTCCAAATGAGACCTTCTTTTCCTTTTCTAAGGCACTATATGATTGAAGTTTTTCTTTATCACCTGTCATATGTTTCGGGCATCCATTGTTGATGTACCATTGATTTTCCTGTCCTTATACATATAAGGCTATCCCACATCTTTCTGGTTGAGATTCCTTCATTCTCCATGTTTTGGCACTTGAGGCTTGTTCCTTCTGAGTTGTCTGCCGAAACCTGCTCCTGCATTCAGAATCTTCATGGCCGAAGTTGTTACAAATAGAACATTCTATTTCATTTTCAAGAGCAAAAAAGTTATTGAAGGTTCTTTTCATGATCCCAGTCATACTTCTTTGTTTTTGAGCTTCTCTAGTCATGATTGTCTTATAGGCTACACATTGAGCTACTTTGTGACCAAAGTTATAACACGAGAAACATTGGCCATTGAAGAAATTCCTGAGATTATCAAATCTACCAACCGAATGATTGTAGTTTCTATTGACATCCATTCTTGAGGAAAATTGAGAAGGTTTTACATGTGGCTGGTTGTAGCTTCTATTCATCCTTAAAGTAGATTGCCCCCGATTTACCTGGTGATCTTCATTTGGCCTTTGCTCACTTGTCCTTGCTGCATCAAGCTAACTTTTGGAGGTGGATGGTTTCTACGCTTGATATGCTTCTTCATTATATCCCAGACCTGTCTTGATTAGTGGAGAGCTCTGCACGTTGATAATCTCATCTAAAGTTTCAGACCCTTTAGCAAATCTAAGATTAAGAGCTTTAGTTTTCTCAATCTCTTTTCTAAGTCCCACAATTTCACATTCTAACTTTTCATGATTTTTTTCCCTTTCAGACAGTTGGAATTGCAGAGTATCAATAATCAGATTTTTCTCTTCTAAACAAATTTCGAGTTTAGAAATCTCTTCATAAAGACCTTCTTCATCTATAGCATCCATGGAATCATCATCTTCAAAAGCCATTAAAAGTCTATAATTGTTACCTTGTTTATCTTCATCACTATTTGAAAGTCCATCACTGTCTTCATGAGTGTAATAGCTTTTCTTATTTATATTTTGTTTCTTGTTCTGTCTAACAGGTTCCTTACCTTTGTCAAGCTTATCTTTATGATGACACTTGGCAGCATAGTGACCGACTCTTCCACAAGCAAAACATTTGAAAGGTAACTTATCTCTGAATATTCTAGCACCTCGTTGAAGGTTCTTGACAAAATTTGATTCTTCCTGTTCTTCTGACATATGTCCTGACTCATAGTAATCCCTTTTCCTGAAGCCTTGAATGCAACTTATCTCCTGTCTGATGGTCCTCCTTTCCTCATTTCGTAAGCAGTTAGAATTGCGTGCAGCTGTGACATGGTAAGGTTCTATAGATTATGTTTTTCTTATATTGCAGAAACCTTTGATTCAAACTTAGAGGACAAATATCTTAGAACCTTTTCAACCACAACAACCTCTTTTATTTCTTCACCCAAGTTTTTCATGCAATTAACAATCTCATCTATACGTAGGAAATAGTTAGCCACACTTTCATCACTGTACATTCTGATATTTTCATACTGAATTATGAGGGTTTGAAGTTTTTCTCATTTTACCTGTTCATCTCATTCATAGCTCAGAACGATCTTGTCCGATATTTCTTTTGCGGTTTTATACTGCATAACCTTGACGAATTTTGATTGAGATAGACATCCTAATAGAGTATTGACAACCTTTGCATTTGTTTCATACTGCTTCTTACCAGTCGGATCTGTAGGAGTTGCTGATGGAAAAGTGTACCCTGTATCTATGATATCCCAAACTTCTGTACCAAGAGATTGAAGATAGGCTTTTATTCTTACCTTCCAATAGATGAAGTTGGTCCCATCAAAAATTGGTGGCCTGATCGATGCTTCTCTCTTGTAGTTTCTCATGATGATAGATCTTCCTTCAAGCGATCAAGCTTCTTTTGAAGGACCTGCTCTGATACCAATTGTTGGGATCACGATTTCCGTTACACCAAAACCTGCAGGTGTTAGTGAACGGACGCATTGCAGAGTTAACAGATCCTCGAGAGGTGGTTAGTCCATGTCATGAAACACACGGGGAGTGCTGGATTATCCAATGCCCAACAATTTCCCCCTCGAAGATGCTTATTTACAAGTCATTGATCTGGTTTTTCTTTTACTTTAGTGATCTAGTTACATAAAATCCCTCATTGTTTATGTAACCTACATAAAGGAAGAAGTCTCTCTTCTTGAAATTGTGCATTGTGAAACTATGGGACTTAAGACTCTAACCTTTATGTCCTTTTGATCCGACATGTGCATAATCTTAGTTTCTCTTCCTTGTCATTGCACATTGTGCACTCCTAGTGGATAGTGAGGTCATTGTTTCACCCTTCTAGTAGTGACCTATGCTCAACATTGAGACTCCCTCTCATTCATTGTGCATTGGGAATTTTTAGTCCTCAAGCCTCTAGCCACTACCCCCTAGACCTACGTTCTAAACCTAAGCTTGTCCCTCCATCTCCTTCCCTTGCATAGTATGCAGTTATAGTTCCTAGACCATCACCTCTTACCTCTTGAACCTACGCTCGACACCAAATAGAGTACCTCTTTTATTTCTTGTACACTGTCCCAACACAGTCAACATCTTACATGAACAAACAAGATATAATAGTTGACTTTAGAACTGATATTATATTTTCATGAGTCAAATTTATTTTCGGGTTCTTTCATCCTAACATGGAAATATTATGTTTAAGGACATCATTAAGAAGAGGCTTCAAGAAGAAAATTATGGAGAGAAGACATAGACATTCTATCATGCATGAGTAAAGGAATCTTGGACCACGAAAGGGAGATAATAACTCATATTGACTTAGATGGTTCCAAAATTTATCCAAACCCTTTGGAGTGTGGATATGAAGCACATATTAGATCCATCATGAGGATTTGAAGACATAGCAACAAATAGAAGAACTTGTCATCAATACATTACAATGAAGTCTCATGTCACAATCACCAAATTGTAGCTCCTCAAAGTGTGAACACAAGAGTGTTATTTTGTTCTATGTATTTTTGCCACATTATTGGTGGAATGTAATTATGTAATTTTAGAAATTGGAAAATGTAAAATGTGTGAAAGCCCAAGGGTCACACATGGAATATGAAAAGTGACCAGGAATTCCAAAGGTCATGTAGGAGCTCAACAGTCAAATGAGAACTCAAGAGTCACGATGGAGGTCAAGAGTCACATGAAAAGTGAAAGGTCACCCCATTTTTTATAAATAAGCCATCATAACCCAAGAAAAATACTTCTAGCCTCAGCTTCTCAAGCTTAGCATAAGAGAGAATATCATTCTTTGGAGGAGAAAGTGATGGCTTCATGTTCCACTATAGGGGGTATTGATGCATCATTGTAATTGTGTAGCTTGGAAATTTCACTTAATATTTTGAAGCTCTCTGAGTTAGCACACTTTCATGTATGTATCATGGATGTTGTATGACTAGACTTTTAATGTTTATGATATATGTTTGTGTTCATATGTACTAAAGAAAATGAATTATTTCATTAGATTTGGTATACATTTTAATTGAATTGTGCGTCCTAACCTGCTTTCATGATCATTGTTAATTTGCAAATTAATTAATAATCTATTCTATGTATGTGTGTGTCTTTATTAAGATATTACTATTACTTTTCTTCTAAAGACTCACTTTCTCTAATCCATCCGTGGAGGTACCTTATATACATTATATTTATATGCTTCACAGACCTAACTTAGTTGCTTATCTCAAAGTATATGTGTGTTATCTTATGTTTTAATTGCATTCAAGGCAGATATCTAAGAATAAATGGAAGCCAAGCCTTTTCTCTAGAGGGGGCTCCTATCCCGAACGGTGTGAGGTCTGATTAGGACTTCATGCTAGGGAGACCCCCTATTGTTGGAAGTATCCAACATTTTCAATAGGGATATTATCTTGGAAAATTATATTTATGTGTGGCTTCCATATTTAGTGGGGAGTAGGTTTGGGTTTTCTTTCAACAAGTTTTCTAAGTAAGAAAAACATCTTATGGATCACCATTTGTACAAACCTTTCAGAAATGGGCATGATCTCCAATACTTGTAAAGAGGCACATGATACACACAATATCCCACATTGCATATATTAACATGGCGAAATTGAATTAAGGTTATATATATTATTCTTAAAAAAATCTCTTCGAAGAAAACCCTATTTCCATTAGCCCCATATGAATTGTGGAAACTAAAATGGACTACAATTCTTAACACATAATTTCATCCTAAATTATATTCCCACATCCATCCTAGTTTTTACATTAAGATTCAAGTCAATGGCTTGGATTCAATGATCATACCTCACATTTCAACTTCTCTAAATGTTCAGTGTAGCTCATGATGGAACAAAAAGGGTGGTGATATGGATTTATGAAGTAATGAAATGAAATAAGAATTTAAACCAAAAACATAGAGATACAAAGAAACTAAAATTCAATTAATAAATATCAAACACTAAAAATTGTTTACATGTAGAACGAAAGCAAACTAGCTCGAGCAGTAGTAGCTTATCTTCGAGAAGAGATGTGACGACTATATGCCTTCTAAAATGTGTTACAATGAGGCTCTGAGACATGTTTATCATGTAGAAACAAAGAGAAACCCTAAATATCAAAAAACCTAAGCCTATGATATAAAGTGCAAAAATCTTGTGGACCCTAGTGGGGTTAGTTCAAACGTCAACTTCTCGAGGTCATAACTTTGGCATACAATCTTTGTTTAGCACATATGATAGCCCATTAAAATTTCTATTTGAGGGAAACAACTTTTGATTACAAACATTGACTGGTCTCATGTTTTTCTTCTTCACCAAAAAAACATCATTTAGGGCCTCAAAATAGCCCTGGATGTTTAGGGCCTGAAAAGCTACCAAAAATAGAAAATTGTCAAAATATAATTTTTTACTAAAAAATAGGAAACTAGTAGGAAATAGTGTTTGGGTCCAAGTGGAATAGGCAGGTGATCACTAATATCTACCTCAATTAGGTAGATTATAGAAGATGTGAATTTCCAAGTTAGTGTATTTAAAAAAGCATGGTAATGGATGCCCTCATGGAACAACAAATCTTTAAATTAAAATATCAATTTAATGTTATAAATAAATATTAGAAAATGCACAAGATCGATGTCAACGCATCAAATTTGTAATGAAATTTTCAAATACATGCCATGAAAAGACCTGAACACATAGGTTGAGTTGTTTCTTTCCTAATCATTTTAGTTTTCCATGTCACAATTTCATACCATTCCAATTGGCATGTTTCATGACCATATATCAAGATTCAATTAGAGACCTTGTTGGCTAAATCTTGTGTCAATGTATCAACTTTGTAATGAACTTTTCATATACATGCCATAAAAATACTTGACGACATAGATTCAGTTGTTTCTTCCCTAGTCATTTTACTTTTCCATGTCACATTCTCATACCATTCCAATTGGCATGTTTCATGACCATATAACAAGATTCAATTAGAGACCTTGTTGGCTAATAAAAGCCAATGAAAGTGCATAGTCGAAAATGAATTTATTCACACACAATAATCACCATCTAAATCATAAGTGGAGATCTTAAGCCTCTATCTTGAATTCATACAACTATTTTTTTTGTGTATTTGATCTAAAATCTTGTAGAATAATTCTATGATAATTTTATAGATATAGAGTTTTGTTCAATTCAAATGGGAGATGACACGTGAGATAATTTTTTGATTGCATTTGTTTTTTGTTAGTTATCACTTGCCATCAAATAATTTAAGGAATAGAGAGAAAAAAGGATTTAACATGCAGGGACAATACAATTAATGAAGAAATATATCATGGGATTTTAATCACCAAATGGGAAATCAAAATAATAACTTGTTGGTTATTGTAACTTAGCAGTCAAATCGTTGTGCGTAGGTGGGTCCCTTGTCCCACAAACAAGGGGGTCTCATACACTAATTGGATAATAAAGTTGGATAATAATAATAATAATATCTTCTTTATGGGATGAATATAATATTGAATCTGTGACCTCCTCTACATTATAAATAGCCCCAAAAAGCATAAACAACTTTGTAGTTGTGATATATTCTATATATAAATAAGAATCAACTCTTTTGAAAGAATTGTTAAAGTGTTAGTGGAAAAAGAAGGGGAAAATAAATGATTATCTTGTAGAAATATATCTTATGTATCCATGCAACAAAATTTCATGGGCCCACGAACCTATATAACTCTGCAGGTTCCTCAACAAGTTTAGATGGGTCATTTCACAAGTAATACCTTTTTTAAAATAAACATGTTATGGTTTACATTTTAAAAAATTGCTTTGTTTCCCTCATGCAATCAATGTATTGATTCAATGACTAATTTCCCCACAATCATTGATCTTGTTACATGACCAAGGAGGCGCCATAATCCATATATCCTTGTTTTTTCATTTTCACGTGGAAACCGTAATATCTATTGGATTGATTCTATAACCATTGGAATTTTGTCCACCACCCATTAAAATGCATGGCTCTCATCTTCACTATTGTAAAATTCTTCCACTCAATTTTTCTAGTCCCTTTGGTTAAGTTTTTGAATATTGGAGAAGAAAGGATGTCACTTCACATTTGGATGTTCTTATCTTTCTAATATTGATATTTGTTCAATGAGGCCTATGCTCTAAGTGTTTTCCCTTTTCAATTTCTTCCAACTGGAGGATGTTTCTTATGCATGTGAGAAAGAATGGCAAGCACATTTAAGTAAGCAAAGACATTTTCCCTAAAAACAAAATATCTTCTCTCCATGTTTTAGGTTTCATGTATGTCAAATCCATTCAATAACCATCCGTATGGACCTCACCATTAATTCCATTTGCATGTTGGAAAATAATAATCATGTTTGCATTTTCAAAACCCAGAAAACCATTCAAGTTGTAGAGAAATAGAAAAGAGTATCTTAAAATTAACTCAAATGCAAAGCACATATGAGAGAACATGGAAATGATCCCTAACTTAGCCATTAATTTCGCTCAATGTATGATTGATATTTTTTATGTTTTTCCATCTAGTTTGAAGTTGATGATACATCAGTAACTCATAAAAAGCACTAGTCCTCCTCCTACCCCTAGTTTGACATTGAATCAAAACCTTCCCATTTAATTTGACCACTTCCAAATGCACCTCAAATTTCATGAAATTATGTCAAATTCCTCTCTAATCATATCTAAATATCAAACTTGAGAAAGCATCTGATCAATCCAAGTTACCTTTCAACTTCCTAGATCTTCAAAATGTATGCAAAAAAAATTAGATCTAGAGTTGTTGCAAATTGCTTTCTAGCATTTTATGATGCAGGAGCATTCAACTTAGAAGAATCATTGTATTTTAGTAGACATAAGGGGTCTTGTATTTTAAGGAAGTTGGTTTCCTAAGTGTTGAATTAATGTAATTACTTAGGTTTTGAGTGATTTTTAATGAAAATAGGAATTAATTAAGTACTGTGAAGCATATTGTAAATGTTCTCGAATGAAGGGGAACATGAGAGAATCAGGATAGTTAAGAGTTCATAGGAATTGATAACTTTGGAAATTAATTGTAGATCTTGAATTAGGAATTAGTTCATGATTTATAGGATTAAGAGGATTCTTAGGTTTTGGTTGAAATTATTAAGGATCTGAACTAGAAATTAGTTATAGGCTCCTTTTGTATAAATGTAAGCCAAAAAGGCATAAAAAGGGTTAGTCAAGTTAGATAGTTAGTTAGTTAGGGAGTTAGAGTGTGAAGAGGTTTACTGTAAGCCTACGGGCAGATTGTGAAACAGAGGTCATTGATATTGGAAATCAGGCCTGAGAGAAAAAATTGTGTAAATACATGTTTATTAATACAAAAAACTCGATTCTGAGTTTATGGTGTGCATGGAGTTATGAGTTTTATGTAATTAGTGTAATTCTGCATAGTATATATATGTAGGTGAAGTTCAAGCACAACACAGAGAAGAATGGGAGTATGTAGAATCGGGGTTTGATCGATGAATCTGATCAAATGATCCAAGTGAATTTCAAGGATGGCAGTGACTAAGAATACACGGAGTTAAGCTCAGGAGGAAGTTGTGATGTAGAACAACTAAAGAGTAGAACCTTGGAAGAAACCCGAAACCACAGGAACACTAAGAAATGGCCTAAACACGAAGTAGGCAGAAAAGAACGAGAATCGTCAGATCATTTACATTGACGGATATTAATGGAAGAAGAAGAATGGTGAAGGAATGGATTTGGATCGTCAGATCGATAGATCCATTAGATCGATGGTGATCAACAACCGTGGAAGGGGTAGGAGAGTGTGGAAACTCTTGATCATGGTTGGAGATCCACACAAAATCCTAGTCACCGATCTCAATGTCAAACGCTTACGTCATAGTCAACTATGGAGGTTAAGATGTTTCTAACCCGTGTGTTAGTTGAAGACCTGCAGGCCATAGATTTGATGACCTCGTATATCCAATAGATATTGGGTCATAAGGTGATCGGAAGTTAATCTTAAGATGGACCCGAACATTTTGTAGGTTTTAACCCCGTATAGAAATTACCTGCATACGAATTCTAAATCACATGAAAAGTAAAAATACGAGAGCATAACACATAAAACACATATACATAGAGATTTCCCACTGGATTCCAAAACCGGGACTACTAGCTTCTTTTTCATTATATTCCTTTCAATGTTACAATACATATTTATACATGCCGAAGCATCTAATACCATGGACCGAAAAACCATTGTGTCCAAAACCATGGAAATAAAACCATCGCGTCCAAAAAACATGTGCCAAAATCATGCACAAAACCATAGGTGGGTCCGCCCAACCTAACATAGGGTCAAAAACCAAAATTTGTCGGGGCGCTGCCTCGGACCCCATAAAGTGGGGTTACGGGTACCCCTCAAACCCCCTGTTAACTATGTGGAAAGAATATAACACAACCCAACAACAATGTTAATTTTTAATTCTTCTTGTCTATAGTTACTCTCATACCAAGGATTTGTTTTGCAGCATCGAAATCCTTCATTACAAATGAGTTTGCCAATTTTCTTTTGAGCACGTTTATTTCCTACATGTTAGAACCTACAACAAGCATGCCATCTACATACAATAACAATATAATATAGCTGCCAACATTTTTCCTTTTGAGATAAACACAATTATCAGAGTGACATATAGTATAGCCTTGTCCAAACATAAACCTGTCAAATTTTAGATACCACTGCCTTGGAGCCTGTTTTAAGCCATATAAGCTCTTCTTCAACCTACACACTAGTTTCTCCTTCCCTTTTAGCTCATATCCTTGTGGTTGTTGCATATATATCTCTTCCTCCAAATCCCCATGGAGAAAGGTTTCTTTAATCTACTGCTCAAGATGCAACCTTCAGCTGCTTACTAGACTTAAAATATTCTGATTGAAGTATTTTAACAACATGAGAAAATATCTCATCAAGTCTCTACCCTTTTTCTGTGGCAAACCCTTCACCACAAAGTCAGCTTATACCTTTTTCTACCTCCATCTTCTTCCTTCAACATGTAAACCCATTTATTCTGCAATGTTGTTTTACCTGCAGGCAACTTGACTAAGTCCCAAGTCTAGTTATGTGCTAAGGAGTCCATCTCTTCTTTCATGGCCTGCTCCCACATCTTCTTGGTTTCTACTTGCACTGCTTCTTCATAATCTTCTGGTTCACCAGAATCAGTCAACAATACATAATATAATGAAGGAGAGTATTGTTCAGGGGGTCTACTTATCCTGCATGCAATCTCATGCACCTTGCACTCTCTATGATTTCCCTGTTCATCCTTTCTGACACACTATTTTCTTGTGGTGTTCCTGGAACTATCTTCTCTCTGCGAATTCCATTCTCTGAACAATAGCTATCAAACTCTTTGCTGCAATATTCACCTCCATTGTTTGACCTGAGACACTTCAACCTTTTTCCTGTCTCATTTTCAACCAAAGCTTTCCATTTCTTGAAAGTATCAAATACATCAGATTTATTTTGAATACAATAAATCCAGGTTTTTTCTAGTTGCATCATCAATAAAAGTAACATAATAGCGAGAGCCATCGAGAGATGATACCTGAGAAGTTCCCCATACATATGTATGCCCAAGTTCTAATTTTTTTCTCTTCTTTTCTCTCCCAACTCTGAGGAATCTTACTCTCTTCTGTTTTCCATAAACACAATTCTCACAGAATTTTAAATCAACATGCTTCAAAGCTGGCAACAAATTTCTTGAGTGAAGAATCTGCATCCCCTTCTCACTCATGTGCCCAAGCCTATGATGCTACAATGCCGTATCTTCTCCTGTAGAAGTTAAAACATTAACATAATTAGAAATACCATTGCATAAATACAATGTACCAACATCTTCTTCTTTTGCTATTACAAGGGCTCCTTTAGTGACATTCCAAGTAGTCACACAACCTTCACCTCCAATTGCCCTCTTGAAATAAGATTTTTCTTCAGATCTGGAACATGTCTTACCTCCTTCAATAGCCATTGATTTAAATTTTGTTGTTTTATGAAAACTATACCCATTCCAATTATTTTACATGGTTTATCATCACCTAGTCGAACGTGTCCAAAATCTCCTTGAACATAATCATAAAAATGTTTCCTATCAGGTGTGGCATGAATGAGGCCCTTGAATCTACCATCCAGGCATCAATAATATTTTCTAATGAGAGAATCAAAGCATCTTGCAACACATCACTTGTCACATTCGCTTCATGATTGTTTTCTTGTTGCACATCTCTTTCTTTTCCCTTTCGAGACTTCCAGTCTTTATTTGGGTGTCCTTTCTTCCTGCATTTCTAGCACACTATCCCCGATCTGGACTTGGATCTGCCTTTCCTTGACTTACTGCGATATCCTAGGCTCTTTCCTCTTTCCATTTTTCTTCCCCGAGTCTCTGTAGTCAAAGCATTACCTGATGTCTCACCAGAGCTTTTTCGTTGCATTTCCTCGCTAAGGATTGCACCGACAACATCATCAAACTTTAAAGTACTAGATCCAGAGTTAGAGTTACTAATGGCCATAACTAAACCATTCCAACTTTCTGGAAATGAGCATAGAAATAACAGAGCCCTAACTTCATCATCAAAAGTTACCCTTATAGAAATTCACTGACTGGTAACTGTATTAAATTCATTTAAATGATCAGCAAGAGATCCACATTATGACATCTTCATATTAAATAAACGCTTCATAAGAAATACCTTATTTGAGGCCAAGGGTTTTTCATATAGTTTGGCCAATGCCTTCATTAAACCCTCTGTTGTCGTTTCCTTTGAAATATTAAACGTTATTGACGTCGCTAGGCACAACCGTATTGTTCTAAGTGCCTTTTTGTCGAGAATATCCTATTCTGTGTCTGTCATACTCGTCGGCTTCTTTGTCTTTCCACTCAATGGTAGGTACAAATCTTTCTGATACAGATAATATTCCATTTGCATCTTCCATAGCTGGTAGTTTTATCTGTTAAATTTTTCGACCCTAAACCTACCATCTTCCGCCATTGCTCCCACTCGAACCAGGAACCCTTCTCTCCTGTGAGTTTATCAGCCAAATAGACCTTCGGCTCTGATACAAGTTGTTAGAAAATTATATATTACAGAGCAATGGAATACAAAAAATATATTGCAGAAATATAAACACAGAAAATACATAAAACAAGAGAGACATAGATATACGTGGTTCACGAAATTTGGGCTACGTCCACAGAGAAATAGGCAATCCTTCTTTTTATATTATCTAGCAAACTGAAGAGATACAACCTATAGTAGATCCACTATAATTCCCTCTTCGCTCTCACACAATCTCCTCTCTCTTGCACACTCAGAATATAGATCTACATAGATGTAATACAATTCCCTCATATATAGTGAGGGGTTGTCCTATGGTTCGGCGTATAATGGAAGGCCCTCCTTTAGTTGCCAACTAGTTTGAAATACATAAATAAGTATATTACATGTGTATTTCTAAACTATGGACTACGGTGTTTAGTGATATGCTTATGACTTGTATGAGATCTTGTGTGTGTCTATGATTTTAATGAATGTTTAGACTATGTTCTTCAATATTTAGTTCATGATTAATATGAGAAATGTTTTTTATGCTCTTATTTGAAAGCAATGATTTCTGAAGATGGCAACTCAATTTTTTTCAGAGGATTAGCAATATATGATAGATAGACTGCAACTCTTCTTGTTTAATTATGAGAACATGTGTGTTCATGCATGGTGAATTGATAATCACAACGCTCTCAATAAGTTTAACCATATTGCAAGTTGCACAACAAAAGAAACAATGCTTTATTAAGAGTTCCTTGAATTAATGAAATGACCAAAGTCCTTGAGATAACATGTTTCTACACAAGAATTTGTCAAATGGTATGTTAGGGATTAATTAATAATCATTTTAATTAATATGATTAAAAAATGTTTAATCAAGGTTTTAAAATTACTGGCCTAAGGAATGTAATACTAGAGGAGACGTAGTACCAGGGAAATGATCCCAGGGGAAACATTCTTGGCGAAAATGGTAATCATCGAAGTGATCCCGGGGAGATGCAAAACTGGGTTATGTAGTCGTGGGGTTCATGGTACTAGGGAGCTGATCCCTAGAAACGAGGTACAAGGGGAAGTGACCTCGGGAAACATGACACGAAGTGGAGTGACACTGTGAAACATGGGACCTAGGGGAAGTATTAGAACATTGACCCACTAAAAGGTAGTGTCAGTAACCACAATGTCAGGGAAGCTAAAAGTGGTTTCTAGTACTGATATGGCACCAAAAAAGTATTAAAACTAAAATCAAAATATTTTCTCAAAAAATCACTTTATTAACCCTTAGCACTAACCCTAGTTAATTAAATTGAAAATTTTGATTAATGCTAATCTCAAGTGATTAGCATGATACTAGCACTGGGAGATTTGTTAATAGAACATTTCATGAAATGACCGGTGTTGATAAACCTGAACCGGTATGATGTGTGTGCCATGTGGACCCCACGTGGTGGTGGCATGCCACCACGTGGGCTAGGCATGGCCATGTGGGTGCCTCATAGATTCCCCTTGATGACATGGCTTCTTAATGGACTAAAATTTTGTGAGGCATAAATTTCTATCAGGGACTCAAACTGAGATAAAAATTATATCATTGGAAAGCTCTCGATGAGTTGAGTGAGATGGTGAATTAGTTTTTAAAATTGAATATTTCGTGAAAAGAGGTTGTTCTAACCCTATATTCATAACTGTAGAAATTCTCACTGTAGATCACCTGATAATGCAATGTAACTAAAGCAAAATACTTGATCTACTTCTACAAACAAACTTGTGGAAGCTTAAACAATCTTGAGCAAGATCAAATAGAACACATATAACAGATGAAGAAGAAATCATACACATGAAACACAGAAGAATACTCAGGGGAAAGCCTGAGCTAAAAACCCTGCTATCTGTATTATCATACAAGCGGAAATATCTCAAGATTACACAAAGCTTTAGCTCATAAGCTATCCAGCTCTGAGTATAATCCCTCACTGTTGCTCATAGACAAAACAAACAACACATATGCCTTCCTTTAGTCCTCCAAGCCTCCTATTTACTTCTGCAGTTTCTCCTGGGTCCTCCATCTGCAACCTGTGTGATTCTCACCTCACACACAACACTGACCTCTAAAATAACTACACAATCCTGAAGGAGATGATTCCTTCTGCATGGATGAGTTTCCTTTATAGGAAAAATTCCTCCAACTGATAGTACACTGGCCCTTCCTTTAATCTCAACTGGGCCTTTCTATGAACTAACATGCATGAGTTATTTATGAGAGAATATTCAGTTATTTGGAGAATACTAGTTGCATGCATGCATGCATTAACTGACTGAACTCACAGTTAGTTCCTCCAACCGTTTGGAACTAGTTTAACTGGACTTAAGTTAGTTAACTAAGCTAACTAATTACAACTCATCCTTATCTCCTTAATTAAGGGATAACTTCCTCAATCAAAGGGATAATTGTTGCATGTCTTCACATAGACTTCATGTTTGATTTTCTCCAACTAATTAACTCAAGATGAATTAATTAATTATTTTTCAAACAACTGGTGAGACTAAATTGGAATTTTAATTCAGGGACTAATTAAAATTGGAATCTATCCCAAATTTATATTTATAGCAATGCTATTTTTAGCTATCTATTTTTACTTTTTCCAATAGAGTTGGAGTATATCATGAAATGCTATTTTTAGCATTTCTTGTTACCATTTTCAACACTCCCTCTCAACAAGAAAGTCATTCAACTCGAACCCGATCCTGAACCTTTGGAATGTTCTGTATGCAACACTTCTCTCAAGTGTTGTTGCTCCAACAACTCCAGGAACCAAAAATATCCTACCTGAATCAGAATGATGCCTCTATCATCAAAGTCTTTGACTTCTATTGGCTCTATCGACTGAAAACTCTGCACCTATGTGCTCTTCAATATCTGACTGCTCTAGCCTCTACCACTTTGATCTCTGACTACATCAATCACACTAATTCCTCCTATTGCATCCGTGCTGCTGCTGGTCCTATCTCCCAACACTGCATCAGCACTGCACCTCCTCTCATCATGTTACATCGTGTTGCCCACTGTTACACTACAACTCAGTTACTGAGAAGTAAGTAACTGATCTCTCAACTAAGTTCCCTGTTGGGCTAGAAACACCCTCTGATACTAAAGCTCCCTCTGTCGCTCCGTCCGCATCTGTCTTGTAGGTTTTAACCCCGTACAAAAATTACCTGCATATGAATTCTAGAAAACACAGAAAATAAACAATACGAGAGCAACACATAAGACAGATATACACAAAGATTTTCCCATGGATCCCAAAACCAAGACTACCATCTTGATTTTTCATTATGTTTGTTTCAATGTTACAATACATATTTATACATGTCGAAGCATCCAATACCATGGACCGAAAACCATCGTGTCCAAAACCATGGACTGAAAACCATCACGTCCAAAACCATGTCTGAAAAATCATGCACAAAACCATAGGTAGGTTCACCCAACCTAACATAGGGTCCAAAACCAAATTTTTTTGGGCCGCTGCCTCGGACCCCATAGAGTGGGGTTACCTGCACCCCTCAAACCCCCTGCGACTCCCCTTTCTACGCAATCGGCGCAACGAAGAGGGGGCTCCATCCCCCTTCTAATCCCCCAGTTAACTATGTGGCCTAGTCATGGAAAGAATATAACACAACCCAATATTCTCCCACTTGTTGTTTTCTTTCCATAGGGGGCCACAAGAGTTTAGTCATTTATCTAGCCTTGCAACACCCATTGTTTCTTTACACCAAGAGAACTTCTCAAAGCTCACAGATTTTGTTAATGCATCTGCAGTATTCTTCAAAGTGTCCACCTTTACCAGCAACACCTTTTTTTCTTCTATCATATCCCTCACAAAGTGATACTGAACATCAATGTGCTTTGTCTTTGAATGGTAAGCAGGGTACTTTGCCAAGAAAATTGCACTTTGGCTATCACAGTCTATCCTTATAGCTCCTTGTACTAACCCCATACTCGAACACAATCTCTGCAACCAAACTGCTTCCTTGCTTGCATGAGTGGCTGCCATATATTTTGCCTCTGTAGTTGATAGGGCCACTACAGATTGTTTCTTACTCATCCAACTGACTGCACCTCCAAATATGTTAAACACATACCCACTTGTAGATATTCTCTGATCCAAATCTCCAGCCCAGTCCATATCAACAAAGCCATGGATATCCAAAGCTCTGTCTAATCATGGTCTTCCTTGGTAGCACAAACCATAATCACTAGTGCCATGCAAATACCTGAAAACCCGCTTCACTGCTGTCCAATGCTCCTTCCCTAGTTTTGACATAAACCTGCTCAATACTCCCACTACATGTGCAATTTCTGGTTTAGTACAGACCATTGCATACATCAGGATACCAACTACACTTGCATATGGAACATGGGACATGTCCTCTTCCTCTTCTTGTGTCTTGGGACACTGTTAAACATATAAATTTACACCTACAGGAATATGAACCTTCACCGGTTTACTATCCTGCATATTAAATCTCTGCAATATTGTCTCGACATACCTCCTCTAGTTTGACTAGAGCTTCCTCTTTGCCCGATCTCTTTTAATTTCCATGCCCAAAATATAGTTTGCAGCATCAAGATCTTTCATGTCGAATTTGGAGGACAATTGGGTCTTCAAATCCTAGATAATTTCTTTGTCATTTCCAACCAGCAACATATCACCCACATACAAGACCAAATAAATAACATGATCACCAATTAATTTAAAATATACACAATGATCTGCTTTGGTTCTGGTAAAGCCAAGTCCTCGTATAAGTGTATCAAATTTCTAATACCACATCCTTGGCGACTGTTTTAACCCATTAAGAGACTTCTTTAACTTGCATACCAGTTCTTTCTTATCCTTCATCGCAAAGCCTTCAGGTTGCTTCATGTAGATTTCCTCTTCCAAATCCCCGTGAAGAAATGTTGTCTTCACATCCAT
>APFE030754228.1:0-52154 GCA_000404065.3 Pinus taeda
CAGGGGTTTCTATATAAGGAGAGTGATCTGACTTCTTTGAGCTCACAATAGTGGATTCTAAGGGTTTCTTTACAACTTTTGTCTTGGGATTTGGAGATTTAGAATGCGATCGAGAAGTTGGAGGAGATGGTGAGGGATTTTTACCCTTAGAATGGCCTATTGATTTGAATTTACTTGTCATTCATAGTTAGGCCTCCTTATAGCGCAAAAATATTGAAGCCTCAAAAATAGTTGTGATAACATGGGGGAAAACCACCCAGTCTGGACCTTGGTTAGTAGCTCCTTTTCTGTTTGGTGTAGTGGCTCTGACTGGGGATAATGGGACTAGTTTTCCAGAAAATATTTTGATAGTGTTGGTGCAGTGATATATGATGTAATGGAAAAATGATTGAGCTAAGTGTAATCTAATCTAACTAATAAACACATGCATATATCTTAGTTTAACACTATTTAGATATAAATATACTCGAGAATTAAATACAATATGCAATCTACAATGGTGTCCTACAACAATTGGTAATAAAGATCATTCAACTGCAATAAGAAGTGAAATCCTTTAATAGTAATAATTTTGGATAAATAGTTAGACAAAATGATTGAGAAAGATATATCACATACAAAATCGTTCATGTTTCAGAATAGAGTCAAAGCTATCATCTTACAAAAATGCAATAATGCTAAACTGTAATTGAGACTTTCACACATAAAGCAATTTGAAGAAGAATTATTGCCTGATACATAAATAAAACAAGATCATAAGATAAAATTACCATATATGATGAGTCTTGTTCATGTTCTTCAGCAATAGTAACCCAATCTCAATCAATCCAACACATTCTAACAATACAAAAATGCATTTTAGTAGATCATGCTAGATATTAGAAAGAAAATAGGTCATGTTCCATTCATTCCATTAGAACCTCCTCAAAAGTACAGAAGTGCAATGTTTCAAAGAACGTTCCTAATAAAAAAATTCGACCCCTCTCTAAATGCATGAGTGGGGTTTAGATACTAAACTATAGGTCCTAGAATAGATTATTAGAAAAAATAACTGAGGAGGTTTAAATGACCTTCCTCAAAATACACAAAAGAAAATAAAAGAAAAATTAATTAAATGACTAACTCCTTTCGACTTGATCTCTAAGATCGCAAATATCAGTCATTGGCTTGAGCTGGGTCAGTTGGCCGATCGCAGATTTTAACTATCCCACAAATTTAGCATTTGTTAGTGCTGGCACCATCTCTTGTGTTGGTTTAGATGACCTTCCTCAAAATACGCAAAAGAAAATAAAAGAAAAATAAATTAAATGACTAACTCCTTTCGACTTGATCTCTAAGATCACAAATGTCAGTCATTGGCTTGAGCTGGGTTAGTTGGCCGATCACAGATTTTAACTATCCCACAAATATAGCATTTGTTAGTGCTGGAACCATCTCTTGTGTTGAGGTTGTTAAGCACCTCAAAGTCATCCACTGACTATATTGTTTCACTAAAAATTGTCAGTATGCTTACCAATTTAGCCTGCTTAGCTATCTGATTGCCTTTTCTTGCATTTCATGTCTCCATTGCTACTCTAACTATTTGACATTTGGAATAAATCCTGGTATACATTCCTTAACCAAATTTGTGCCATGAATATTTTCATTGATGCCTTCTATTATGTTTTTTGTTATTGTCGTTATTATCGTCATTTCCCTTTCCGCTTGTTTCAACCAAGAATCCCAATCTGTGAGTAAGATGTTTTTATGAGATTCTTCCATCTTCAGCAGGTCAGCGTTCCTCCCATCCTCTGATTCTTGCCATGTGATAAAGTTGGAAATCCTTTTATGGATTTCATCATACTCAAGTCTCATGTCAATGAATTGGTTCGTTATCTGATCACTATTTTCACAGTAAGGAGTTATCTACGAGATCTTCTGGGAAAGTACTTCCTTCTGTTGCATTAGTTGGGAATTAAGACTGAGTGCTTCCTTTATGAACTCATCGATTTTCGGATTATCCTTAAACTTATCTACCATGGCTTGTATCTGTGCATCTCTTTCTTCTAAACTGGCCTGATGTTGTATTCTTATATGTTCAAATTCTTATTGGAGTTGGGCTACTTGTAATTCTGCTTGTTGATTGGATTTTATCTGAGCTAATTGATGTTCTAACAACAAAATTCTTTGTTGTTTTTCCTTAAGCAACATTTGGACCTCTATCACTTTCTCAATAGTTGTTGTGCCATAGGCTCCTACGTATTGCGACAATTTTGTGAGATTTTCAGATGGATCCATGGGCAAGTCCTTCCAAACGATGTCCATTGGTTCATTTTCGGAAGTTGTAACAGTTACAACGTCCAACTTTATTTTCTTCCTCTATCTCTTGACTACAGCTTTTTGGGTAGGAATATAAAATACATCTATTGGAGGTATTTCTTCAACTCTCAAAATAATTTATTAAGTAGGAGTAACAGGAATGATTTCAACGCCCTGAGTGCCCTTAACTCCTTCCTCTGTCGTTTCCAGATTTGAATTATGCTGGGTTTTCTTAGGAGTTTGTATCTCATATGTTTTCTCAGGGTTTGAATCTATGCGAAGATTTTTGTTGAACTATTCCCATTCCTGTTCCAAGTAAATAATTGGGCTTTTACCTGATTGAGTTGATGTAGAGACAATTTTTTCTTATTTCTTTACCAAGGTTTGCTCAACTGTCTCTTCTGTATTTCCAGCTATGTCCTTCTCGGACTCTTTATTTCTATTTCATCCTCCATTTTGAGACTGCTACTCTGAGTGCTCCGACTCATATGTAGATGTCTCTTGGGTATCTTCTTTAGAGTTTTCTTTGGAGCTATCCTCCAAGCTTACACTGGGAGTTAAGATCATCTGGGGTTAAACGTTCCGATGCCAAATGGAACACTTGTGAATACGTTTCTACCTGTAAGAAGAGGTCATCAAAGGCGTCCCCTTCATGGGTGAACGAATTTACTTTTGCAATAGTAGTAAACTTCTTAGCAGATTAATTTGGATCATACTGCCTTCTCGGAAGTGTAGCTAATTTCAAAGATTTAATAATCTCTTCTTCTTTCCATGCATGTCCAAAATCATGTAGCGCAAATGCACCACATTGTAATGGGAATGCAGGCCAAATGGCCTTCTTCTACTCTTTCAGTCCTCTTCTTAATCCACCTTCCCTTGTTGTTTGGTAGGCTATTTCTCTAGCCATTAATTTGTCGGGGATGTAATATGGGAGAACATGTACTGAAGCAATGCTCCTGAATACTCTGATGTAGGAAAATGTTTCTTACCCAAACCATCTAGCTACTAGAAAAATATCTATCTCAACTTCTTTAGAAAACATAGGGGCAGTTCTATTATACAATTCTTTATGGATGGGTAGCATAACTGCTTGACAAATTTTATAAAAATGGGGGTGAAATTGAGATTCCCAAAAAATATTATGGTACATATGGATGGGAAGTGGGTCTTGTACATTCTACTTCCATCCCATATTGGTAAATTTAGAAGTAAAACAGATTGCATCCATTTCAAAAACACTCATGAAAAAGGGGGGAAACACTCTTAGAGAAGACTTTCTCTTCCTTCTATATTCTATAATAGCCTTAGCCAGATTGTCTAATAGAATTTGAGGCCAGTTCATTATTGTTGCATTTACTACTGCATCTATCAATGGGAGCCATTCTAGGGAAAACTTGGTGCTATCAGGTTTACCAAAAAATCTACATAGCATTACTGCTACGAAACTAGGAGGGGAGAAATGGATGCCGTAGAGTACATAACCATTTTATCCCATTTGAGCTTAACTTCATTTGTTGTCTAGGTTTGCATGACGTATGTTGGGTCTTCATTTTCCTTGGCAAATTGTTTAAGGAGAAGTTTATTGTATAGCTTCTATGGCTATGGTAACTAGCACATGAGTCGTAGGTTGTCTGCTGAAAAGAAGACCCCATGACCTCTTTCTTTTGATTCTTGAATGTTGCAATGTCTGCCCCGTCAATTACCCATTTGACCATGTCTGTATATGGGATTATCTTCGGTCGTGCAACTATGCAGTGTAGGAAAGAGCATGATGTGTTGAAATAGGAGGCATCAGATAGCTCCTGGGAATCTCTCATGGCCTTTGTCTCTAGTGGCTTGGGGTGCTCCTCTTCTAACAAGTTGTACATGGCCTCCCAGGTCATATTTCCTCCATCTCTGCTACACGTAGTATTGGAGAAAAGAGGAATCATTTATGATTTCTCGAATGCGACTGCCTCTCCCTTATTTTCCATTATTTCTAACAATGCTCCCTGCAGATTTTTCCTGAAATGGAGCGAAGCAGAAGTTATTGGATAAACACAAGTAAGAATGAAAATGGGAATGAATGATATAGATAACTTGAAAAGGTGACAAGAAAGGAGTTTTAATCAAACATAGATGAAAAGATATCGTATCACGTCAAGCCGCTTTTGAACATAAATGCCATTAACCTATATTAAATAGCCACTAATGGTCCCTTATCGCTTCCTTTATTGCTCATTAATGTACCACATCGCAAAATGGGAAGGAAATCTTTTAAGGTGGCGGCCTTAAGTTGTGAGAACATTGATTTTGTGATTGCGATGCAATATTGCATATCGAATTATTGCATATTTGTGTGTGCACTTTATCAAATTTCTTTAGGATTCAATGAGATGTGAGGTGCAAGATAAGCATTATATTCATTTTACTTAGAGCATAGTTTGTTTGAAAGAGTAATTACCTTATAAAGCACTTCTCACTATGTGGCAGATTTAAATACCATTTATGACATTGTCTTCTATCGGGTCTTGACTTCTATTGCATTTCACAGGATAGTGTGGTTCATAATATTTAGTCCTTTTTAAGTACCTTGATGTGGTGTTGTAAGGGTTACTTGTCTTATCGCAATATCGCATTTCGCACATTTCAACATCTTTGTGGGTTTGTGTCCTTTATGAGCATCGATGTGCGATTACGATATGGGCTCCATTAAATAGGAAATTTCATGTGTCTTAGCTTTAAATGAAAATCCCAATGATGTTTAAGTTAGGCACAGTGATCCTTTTGATTGCAATTTGTGGGTTTTGCTTGTTATCAAGGCTTTTGACACACTTGGTCCAACGATATTCGAAAAGGCAAGAATTGCTAGTTTTCAAAGGGTTTTGACTTGATATCTTGCTTTATTCTTAAAATGGCTTAAAATAAAGTGTCTAAGTGCTAAATTTCTTTTTGAGGGATTTTATCAAGGGTCCCCTTTTATTAATAGAATATTAGCTATTATATCAATAAATGGGGGGTTGTTGAATAGCACAATAGGACTATAGCCAATTGTGAAAAAACAATGGAGATGTGGACCTTGTTGGAGGAGGGTGCAACTTGTAGATGATTGAGGCAGACATCCATGAAAAGCAGCTTTAGTTTGAAGAAATCAGGGCAACAATGCGGAACTTAGCACGTGTGAAAAGGTTCACGAGACTCGAGGAAGGAAAGTTCATCAAGACCCAGATTGATGAGCTCTGTAGGAAGGCCTTCATGATCTCCTCAAGGAATCAACCATGGGTAGATGAGGCAGGCCAACTATCACATACCATCCAGGGCAAGTTAAAGGATCTATAATTGAGACAGAGAACCATGGGCCTTACAGTCGAAGATCCAACTACACAAAAACTAATTGAAGAAGTTCGTTAGGCCACCATGCAAGGCACAACAGATCTTCAACCATTGAAGATCAAGTTTAGTGGTTTTCCACAAAATATTGAGGCAACACCATCAGAGTGACTCGGGATGAGTCACAACTTTGTGTTGGGGGCCTGTTGGGACGAGGTCCCTTCAGTTAAATTTTCTAAATTTTTGTCAATTATTGTAAAGTCTTTGCATTTTCAGGAGTAGAGCACGAGTAGCACAGGTCGATAGGAGTCAAAGGGGATATTAGAAAGTCAAATCCCCTTAGTTTGTTAAGGCTGTAGTTTTTTTGAGACCCGCCCATGGTTCGCAAACAATGGTATTGTAATAAAGAAGGGCATCAAAAGGAATCATAGAAGAGTCATAAAGAGATAGCGAAGAAGATAGAAGTGCATGATTTGAGTTTTTTTTGTCTCTTCTATACTTGGGAGAAGGGGAAGGCTCCTATAACTGTGTGTGAGAAGACCTTGGTAAGTTTGCAGATGAGTGCATAGGGCCCTGCAGTTGTGTGGGCAGGGTTGGGAAGAACTGTAATTAAATATTTGAAGCATAATAAAGGCTTGCTTTAAAAAGCTATCTGTGTATCTGTGTATTGTTGTTTCTCTTTGAATTTACTATATTTTTTATATGTTGAATGCAATTAATCAGGAAAAGTACTTAATAGATTTGCAAAGACGTAGATTTGTTTATCTATATGATATTATGCATGTTTAGCATAATCGGTGAAGGGCATAGATCTGCTAACTATTAAATACTGTAATTTGTGGCTCTTAATGGTTAGGGCTCACGAATGTCAAGATAAAACGCAAGTTTGAGAGAAACACATGACATATACCTCTCGATGTAGAAACTTGGTTCTGGCATCCCCCAATACTACCTCGGGTGATACTGCAACCTGTGCTACACGGGTGGTTGCCGATAGGGATGGTAGTGTAGGGTTTTGTTGGTTAACATAGCTAACTCTGAACCTGATACCAAGCCCCCTCAAACGATCAACCATTGAATTCCATTAAAGCATTCGATGGTCACACTTTCATCCAAAAATTATACCTTACAAGCTACCCCATCACTCAGAGTAGGAAAACTATAACGGTGGATATTGAAGTTGTAGATTTTCATCTTGACTATAATCTTATTTTGGGCCATAGTTGGAATTATGCCATGACTGCCATAGCTTCTTCGGTCTTCTAGCTCATCCTCTTTTCATTAGATGGTAAAATAGTCACTGTGGATGAGTTGTCCTTCTATACCCCAGATTAATCCCCATTTCCTAGTAGGACCATGCCCTTAGTGGGTGGCATACCTGACTCTTATGTCAGTGTAGGTACTTGTCTTTTGAAGGGTTCCTCCCTATTGGGCTGATTTCCTCTCCTTCCACCGAAGGTTCCATAGATGGTTTTTATGGTCTCCGCCATTCGTCATGACCCAATCGATCATTGGATCCTCCTGACCCCTTCAGAAATTGACTCTTATGGAGAACAAATGTCGCTTTCACCAGCCGAATTGGCTTATCAAGCCATTCAATATGCATTTTATTACTTCACTTCGTTTGTGACAACCAATGGTGCCACCTCTTCTCCCATCACAACTCATAATGATCTATTCAATGAATTCCTACTTACGGACAAAGTTATTCAAGAGATCTTTTCTTTAGAAGAGTGGCCTTGGGAAGCTTCTCATCACTGTGCTTTAATATCTTATTCAGACACAATACCAGTACAAATCCTTCTTTTTGACCCACTTGATATTGTTCCCTCGATTTATACAACTATCAAAACTATGGATAAAGAAGGGAAATTAGCAAATATTTCCAATACTAGGTGCATTGATTGCTCGGTCAAAATAGGTATTGTGGAGGGCATTCAGATTGGAGCTAACTGCAATCCTGAGGAAACTGTGAGTTTCACCTACCCTTTTGAGGAATTCCGTGATGTTTTTCCATTGATATTACGAGGAAATACTCGGCATAGATTCTTCTAGTATCAAGCATGAGATCAAGATTTATGAAACTACTGCAGGCTTTACACTATTTCATCTTGCCTATGGCTTGGAAGAAATTCTTCCTATCGAGTGCTAGATTCCCTCCCTAAAATGATCTATTGAACTCCTACTCGGGACTACTACTAAATAAGAGAAATTACTATCATTCAATTAGCTAGATTAGACTCGCTGAGATGATACATTGTCTCTCGAAGCTCGTAAGCATCGAGTCTAAGCCTAATGTGATAAACATGTTAAGCATCTATCTTACCAAGAGGGCGACCTCAATTTACTTTATGATCAGAATCATGACCTCTTGGGGGCCTGGAACCCCTCAACCATTATCAGTCATTCCATATGACGTTACTAAGGTCCTTTCAAAAGGTTCCTATCAACTTCAAGATTGTGATAGAATTCGATTCACCGAGCCCTGCAATGGGCTTTATCTAAAAAAGTATCATGCCTAGTTTTGTTCTAGACATTAGCTTTCTAATTTTATGTATATAAGTTTCTATTCGTTTGGTGTGTTTGGAGTTTTTGGCTTTTAATGGGTATTTGTCTCATCCACGTCTCTTGTTGTACAAATGTCTTCGTCACTCTTACCATATGTCAGATATGTGGATGGTGCTAGTCATCACACATGGCACATTGCATCAGCTACTTGGGCCCTTTACACACTTGAGTAAGAACTACTTAGTTCTGAGGGAGTTTTTCTTGGTTCTGCCACCAACAATATTGTTGAGTACATGTCCCTGATCAAACTCCTTACTGAAGCCTCATCCCAGGACGTCTCCAAATTGGTGGTTAGGTTAGACTCTCATATAGTTGTTATGCAATTGAATAATCACTCTCACATTCACAGTACAATCTTGTTACGTCACTTTTTAAAGGTGCGACTTTTGGAATGTCAATTTGAGTTTATTAATTATGAACACATTGCTAGAGAATCTAATTCATTAGTTGATATGTTGGAAAATTATGTATTTCATTCGCATCTGTCCCATTCTTTATAGCTACATGTATGAATTTAAAATTAGCATAGTTAAAAATTTAGAAAAAATCAAAGAAAACACATACACCATTAATTGCCAACACACACACACACACACACACACATATATATAGATAAATCATGTTCAGTCTGTTTACATAAAAAAATTCCTAAAAATTGGGTGTTTTAAGTACAAAAATGGCTTTATTAAGCCTCGCTCTGATACCCGCTAGCCATACCCTAGTGCTGCTAATCCTTCTCCTCATGGTAACAAATGACTACTCTAGCTAACATCTTAAGAGGCACTAGAAACTGCTTTGGCTTAATAGGTTAAATCTTGAAAAATGGTAAAATGATTAATAACAATTATAAAATAAATATAAAAAAAAATAAAACAATAATAAAATAAACAAGTAAATCAAATTAATTAATTAATCAATAAAAATTTTAAAAAATGTTTTTAATTAAATAATAAAATAAAAATAAATTAAAAAACAATAGGAAGAATTACGAAATTAATTATTCAATTAAATTTAAATTAATTAATCAATTAAATAGATAAAAGCAATTGAAAGAATTATAAAATGATTACTTGATTAATTTTAAAATAAAAATTAGAATTATTAAATTAATTAAATCAAAGCTTATTAATTTAATTTAATCTAATTAATTTAATTTATACATACATTTAATTTTTAATTAATTATAAATAATTCTAATAAAACTTTAATATATATAATAGTTCAATTAATTAAACTAAATAATTATTAATAAATTAAATAAATTAAAGATTATAAAATATAAATAAAATAAATAAATAAATTAATTGATTGATTAATTAAAACTAGGGCTAAATAATAAATATGGTAAATAACAATAATAATAAAAATTATGAATCAGATTAAAGTAGTTAATTAAATTATAAACTAATAAATTAAATTATAAACTAATAAATTAATCTTTAAATAAAATAATAATAAATAAATTAAAATAAAATGAATAAGAAATCATACATATGAGTGTCGACTTCTTTAAAAATTAGGGATCTAGGTTTATTTATTCCCAGGTCGATTGACTCTTCTCTCAATAAGCTTTCATTCATATTCTATTAGTCTTGATGATGGACCCTCTTTGGGGTTCGAAACGTCAACAGAATGAACACAAAACTGTGGATAATTCGGATCATACCACTGCATAGAAGGATAATGTCTTGGAGTTGGTTAAGGCTTGGGGGAATGGTTCTAGGGTGGGGGGGGAGTTAGGAGAGATACTAGTAGAAGGAAATGACCCATGAGGAGTAGTTCCAGAAGGTTGGGTTGATTTAGGAACAATAGGTTGTGGAGGTGTTGGTCACTATGAAGGAGTACCAGACCATTTATGGGTGGACTGTGATGATTGGAGCATGAAAAAACTGGATGAGATATGCTCAGAAGGAGTAGTTTGTGGACCATGATAAGCACCAAGGAAAGTGGAATCTATGTAGACTCCAGGATAGACATTGGTGAGGGATGAGATAGTCTTATTATCTGTCTCAGAAGAGATGTTGGACTAAGGTGATGTCTAGGCTTTGAGATCATAATACATCAATTGATCAACGATGACGATATTTCCATTGTGGGGAAATGACATCTTACGGTGAACCACAAATGTTAACTACGACCCAAAAGGATGTTATAATATAAGGGAGCATTGATGACTTCAATGTCAATAGAGATGGTCTTCCCAACAACTGTGATTGGACTATTGTGATATAAGCCAAGGGGTTGTGAAGGATGATTGTCCCAAGCACTCAAAGTGATGGTGGATGGCGAAAGGTCTAGGAAGCCAAGTTTCTTCCAAACACTAGCAGCCATCACAAAGGTGGAGGCACCTTCATCTATGATACACTACTGAATAATGGCATTTTCAATGGAGATTGGTATTTGAAAAGAAATAGATGAAGGTAGTGTAGAACTTTCCAGCTTGTCAACATGAAATACAATCATATAATCGTCTTGGGGATCCATGACACCCAAAGGAGAGAGTGGAGCTCTCTGTTGGGATGGGCACGCCTTGAGAACTTATAGCGTTGATATGGCAATAAGAAACTATGCCAAGTCATCTACTATGCTATAGGTATAGGCACCTTTAGCAGAAGAAGCATTTTGACATAATGGACCTTTGGGGATCTTAGGAATAACGTCAACTTTATGTTGAGGGATCTATAAGGTACCATTGGGTGACGATAGAGGATTAGTGTAAACTTTGGGTTGGGACTTAGTCATTGACTTTGTAGATGGATTATTGTATTGGCACGATTGAGTCTGAAGGTTAACTTGCTCAGTATTAACCTCATCATAATTCATCATAACTATCTAATAATCATGGTTACCAGGTGGTGGAGTGAGTTGAGATACCCGACTTGGCATAGGTTGAGAAATAATGTATCTTTGGTGAGGAAAAGGATTGGTAAGCACTACCAGTTGAGATGAAGCAGGAGGGGGAGGAGGAGCAATAGGATGTGGTCCTTGAGAAGCAGCTGCTTGAGCTTCCCATAGTTGAAACATTTGAGGTAAAAGGGGACACTCATGACTATAATGGTCATATACGTCACAACATGAACAAGTTTTATCCGTATGAAGGCCCATGTCTTTCTTGGGTGTCTTCCCTATTACTGAGTTGTAGGGTTGGGCTAAGGACCCTGAGGTGCATTGGGTGGAGGACCTTGGTTTCCTTGATTACTTGAGATTGCTGGTTTCTATTACCCTTCCCCTTGTTCTTTTTCTTGGGGTTGGGGGGATTGGGCCTACTTTAATGAGCATATGCTTAAACTTGTTGAGGCATTTTTGGTTGTGGTAGAGGGGGAGCATGCATGGGGGGATGGGGCGCTTGTGCCTGAGGAACTAGAGCACTGGGTGGTGCATACAAATAATAAGGATATTGGGAAACATTGGGATAAATAGGTGATGCAACAATTGGCCCTAGTGTCTATTGATGTGGATGGGGATATACATATGGCATGTTGGGACCTGGATAAGAGTTTCCATGTGGAGGATTTGGGGAGGGATAAATGTAAGAGGAACTCATCCCTCCTTGAGATGGAGCATAACCAATTGGAGATAGAGCATATGGTTGAGGGTGTCAAATGGTTCCAACTATGCGATCTACAGAAAGAGATGTTCCCAGTTCATCAAGAACACTAGGCCAAGGTAGATCAAGGATGATAATATAAACATAACCTATCTGGGCATATATCACATCAAATTTTAAGGCTACTTGGATCGCATATTGTGGAAAATCTATGATAGGTTAACTTGATAATGTAATATAAATTAAGGAAGAATACTATAACCTACTTCTACTATCAATTTGTAGAAGCTTAGAGATCGAGTTAAACAATATAACCAGAAGAAGAAGAATCAATGGCACAATACACATGAAAATACTTTGGGGAAAGTCTCAGATAAAACCCCACACTATTGTATTATCCTACATAGTGGAAATACATAAGAATTATACAAAGCCTTAGCTCTCATAGCTAGCCAGCTCTCAGTACAATCCTCACAAATGCTCACAGGTAAACTTGGCTTCTCTCTAGCCTTCCTCTCTGCCCTCCAAGATCCTATTTCCTTTTTTTGTTCCTTGTGCATGATTAGCCTATTACCAAGTGGAAACACAAGCCTTCAAAACTGTGCAATCCTCAAGGATGAATCCTTGACTGCATGCATGAGTTTTCTCCATGATAAAATACATGCAACTGATAGTACATTTTCCTTGAACATTAATCTCAACTACGTCTTTCTCACAATAGACATGCATGAGTTTTTGATGAGGGAATCTTCAGTTAACTGGAGTAGCACTAGTTGAGTGCATTAATGCATCAATTGACTCTCAACTCACTATTAGTTCCTCAAACAGTTTGGAACTAATTTAACTGGACTTAACTCAGTAAAATAAGTTAACTAATTACAACTCAATTATAACTCAATCTTATCTCCTTAATTCAGGGGATAACTCTTGCATGACTTTAGAAAGACCTCTAACTTGAATTTCTCTAACTAATTAATTTATAATAAATTAATTAATTATTTCCAAGTAGCTGTTAAGACTAAATTTGATTTTAATTCACAATTTAATTCAAGGACAAATTAAATTGGAATATTCTTGTTGCCATATTTCAACACTCCCTCTCAACAAGAAAGGGATTATCTGCCACCCTGCTCTTGTCTCTATGGAACTCGAATTTACACTTGACAATTACTTTGTAAAAATGTCATCATCTTGCTCCTCTATCGAAATATACTGCAGCAACATGATCCTCCTCGCTACAGAGTCTCTGAGATGATGATACTGGATGTCGATGTGCTTCGACCTGTCATGAAATATTTGATTCTCAGAGAGTTTGATACAACTCTGATTATCACAATAGATCACAGTTGGATCCATCCTCTAAACAACCAAACCAACTAGGATTTTCCGCATCAAGATGGCCTCACATGTTGCCTCACTTGTAGCCATGTATTCTACCTCTGCCGAGCTGAGTGCAACTGACCTCTGTTTCCTGTTGTACCAAGAAACTTCCACTGACCCAGGGTTGAAAATCCCTCCTCATGTGCTCTTCTGATCTGATGGACTCCCTACCCAATCTACACCAGTGAACCCCTGTAGCATCACTCCCTCAATCCATCTGTACCTTTTTCCATACTGAGATGTGCCTCTGAGGTATCTCAATACATGTTTTTCCACCTTCCAAAACATCTTGGTAGATTGAACCATCACTTGACTCAATTGGTTCACTGCTTAGCACAAATCTGGTCATGTGTTCATTAAGTAGATCAGTGAACCCACAAGTTTCCTGTACATAGTAGCCTCTACCACTTATCTTGATGTAGCAACCTCCTTCCTGCAGTTACCTACTAGAGGAGTCTGCATGGGCTTGCACTTCTCAATGGGGAATCTCCTGAGTATCTCGTTGGCATACTTGCCCTGAGACATAAACAACTCCCCATCCTTCTGCCACAATTCCATGCTAAGGAAGTAATGCATGAGACCCATGTCTTTCATCTCGAATTCTCTTGCAAGGTCCTCCTTGCAAGACACGATCAAATGATCATCACTAGTCAATATGAGATCATCAACATAAAGTACGATGATCAACATCTTACCTTTCACCATGATGTGGTACAGGTTTGCATCCGCTTCACTCTTTGTGAAGCCCATCCCAGTGAAGTAGCTTTCTATCTTGGTGTACCAAACAAAAGGTGCTTCCTTCAGCTCGTACAATGCTCTCTTGAGTTGGCACACATGCGACTTGTTAGAGCCTAGATTTGCCCCAGGCTGGAAAGGCAAGGTTCTAGGTCCACATCAAACCACGCTCAGCCTCGTAGCTAGCCCTATGAGGACAGGAGAGGGCTCTCTCCTGGTCAATCTTAGCGAAAAGTGTTTCAATAAGGCTTTGAGATGACTTAAAATGGGAAACAGATTTTAGGTTAGTAAATAGATATAAAAAAGGTAACTGATTGAATGACTGAATTTTCTGGGTTGTATGGGACCAAGGGACATCATGAGCTTGATAAATTAAATCGAAGACACAGATTATTTCATTAGGCAAGATAGGAAAGAAGTTTATCAATCAAATTAGAACAATATGTAGTGGAAAGATTGTTTGAGAGGCTGAAAAGCGCATAGGGGATGAATCCTTTTCAGACAGAAGAAACCACACAGAACATGAACACTTTCCCAAGGCAGAGCAGTAAACTGAATTCTGCCTTTCTAACTTAAAAGCATTTAGCTAGAAATGATTATGAATGAAAAGTAAAACATCGCAAGACACATATGAAACAGAAAGAAAACACTTATGCCAAACTCACACCACATGGATCTCATAAATCAGAGCCGCATCTTTTCCTTAATCCTCTTCCAAAACTGTACAATGAAAGCGTTGGATTTTTCCTCCACACTTCTCCCAGAACTCAGAACCCTTACAAATGACTTTTCAATACCATAAATAAGCTCCACTATGAGAAAAAAAATCTATCCAAACAGGGAGTTGTTACAACTGAAATTACAAAAATAGAGGAAGAGTCATCCATCCATTCTAAAGACAGAACAACGTTACATTATTTCAGCTGGAAATTTCTGATGGCCAATAAAAAGGTGTAGCATGGATCCCATTAAATCGTGCCTAAAGACAAAAATAGGCTTCCATTCCTATTTCTTTGCATGGTGAATGTCTTTGTTTTAATTTTAGGTTTGACTATCCGCTTTCCCTTTTACCTTTTCAATAAAAACAATTTTTTAATAAAAAAAAAAGTTTTGAATTTGCCTTTGATGACGGGAAAGAGAGTTCCGCCAGTCCCAGCTGCAATTTCTCCTTTCACTTCTATTTCTCTGACCCGCTCAAGACTTGCAAGAAGGAAAATAATCCATATTGTTCTTATGAATTTCTCCCTCCATGTCAAAGTCTTTTCAGCATTCTCAAATATCTTTCTTAGATCCATCAATTCCTTGCATTGTTGAAGGGTCCATTTTCTTCTGTGCCTCAACCAGAAAAGCTTTTCCACTTTGAGATGAAGAAATCACAATATTGGATAGATTCAACTTGAAAAAGTGGTATGAGTTTGTCTTTATAGGAAACAAGGGCTGCCTTGACCAAGCACCATCCACAAATTCCGCACATTTAACAGTTCCATCTCTACCCTGGCTCAGAACTTTATTTGCCAGCAAAGAACTTGTGGCAATTCCAATGACACCAGCTACTAGATTGTGAATTTTGTAGGATGATATTGTTTTGTGTCGGACCAAATCCCATATCCTCATCTCGCCAGCTGCGTCACTTAATTAAATATGCATCTTGTGTTGATGATATTATTGCATGAAACATATAAACAACATACATTCTTATTGCGAAGAGTATAGGTTTACTTGGATGGAAATAAGGAGCTGTAACAGAAGTCTGATGGCCCCTCAAGACAACGACAGGGTCTGGCGGAGGACACTTTGAAGTCATTTTTATCGTTGATTGCCTTTTGTTACAGTGCAGAAAAAGAATGGCTTGGTTCCATCTCGAGAAGGTCAATACTCTCATCCTGATCACGTGTTAATGTAGCTAATGGCACAACCTTTATGATTTCCCATACTCTTGCATAGGAGAGAAAACCATATCCGATCCGTTCAGTTTGAATTTCCATCCAATTCAAAAAGACTTGCTTGGGGTAGAAGAAATAAAATTATTTTGATTTTTACTGAAGCTGCAATGAATTTTTCACTTTGAGGCTTGGTGTGCCGTGCAGCACGCCCAGTGCATCGCGCCTTCCCAGTGTGCTGCGCCCATATAAAATTACACTGCGTGGAGGCACCCAATGCGCGCACTTCTCTAGTGCGCCGTGCCACCTGCTCTATGAGCCGCGCTCTAATTATCACACAGTCATCCTTCATTCATTCTCTTAGCTGGAGGAACCTTCTCAAGTCAACTTCAACTGATCTTCTTGGATGCAAATGGATGTAAAAATAATGGAATTGCCTTATAAAACTAAGAACTTGATTTTTGCTTCATACAAACCCAGTTTTGTAATGTTTTGGCTTCGTCTCCTTTCACATTTTAAAACAAACTTTGTTTCTTTGTTTCTTCTGACTTTGAATGATGGTTCCTCTGTTGATTGTTTGCAGGGATAGGCGCTAATGAATCCTGGCAAGGTGACCAGGGCTGCCTGAAGAACTATAGAACTTGAAACCATCATGTATTAAGAAAATTTGATGATTTCTTTTTCAAAGCAGGGCTTTGAAGAAGAAATATCCTTCAGTCTTATTAATGATGAAAATCTTGAACTGAAAACTTATTGAAAACCTCCTCATGGCCCGCGAGCATTATTTAACAATTCTGAAGACCAAACCCTAGACTTAGAAACTAAAATGAATCTTTTTCGACCAAAATAGCATCTATGACTGTAAATGATGTGAAATGAACTTTGATGAATTTTAACCGATACAACAGGTACAATCATGAGGGAAACAAGTGAAGAGACCCTTCTGTCAAATAATGGCATGCCCCTAGCGGAATGCAACTGAGTGAAGCGAGTAAGGCACCTAAAAATGAAATGGAAAAAGAGTTTTGATCTCTGATGAAGGACTGACAAGACCGACTCTAACATTGGCTCTAATGAGGATGGTAGCTCTAGCCCCTTGGAGCTGCCAAGAACTGCAAATCTTTGGGTGAGCAAATAGTGCCTTTGTCCATTGGGCTATGGAGTCCATTATTTAGAAAAACCAACATGATTCATTTATTGACTGAAACCTAACCCAAACCAACTTGATGCAAATTGAAATGACTGCTAAAATGACTACAAAAAAAACTTGACTTAAACAAACTAACTCAAATTGACTAAGACCTGAACTGAAAACATAAAGCTTGGTGGTAGTACATGACCACCTGTGTTTCTTACAAGACAATATACCATCAAACTATATCAAAATGCCAATGCAACCAATCAGGCAGATGCCTTCTTGATTGATTCTCCTGATAAGATCTTATGGTCAACAATAAATACTGGTAACTGGGCATCCAAAAACACAGTTGACCATGATCTCCTTCATCACTAAATTCTGCAATAATCACCTTCACTGCTGACTGCAACAAATTTGCCAGTGGATCCTCAAAAACATGAATTATTTCCTCCTGCTGAAAAAACAAAGTGTCTTTTTCTCTTGCTTCATAACATACTTGAGTAAAAGTATGTTCATGGTCCTCAAATAATTCTGAACAAGTGGATGAGTAGACCTCCTCTTCAAAGAACATTTGAAAACATGGAACATAGGAAGAAGAATCTAAAATGGAATCCTGAATGGTCTGATCTTCTACAGTCTGAATGTATTGTAGGTCATCTTCATATGATATGACAGCCAGATTCTCATTACATTCATCAATCATAAGAAAAGAAATTTTAGATGATTCTTGAAACCCAACACTATCATTTCTATCATCTGCCATAAATTCATCTAGAGAAACCTTTTCACTTACTAGAGTGAAGACCTCATCTTATTGTTGATGAACTGACTGGCATACCACTTTATGCAGGCTTTGTTCTGATGACATGAGAACACTCGGATTCATAAGTCTATCTTCTTTATTCCAGATGCTTTCAACAACAGATTTCTCCTTTATGAGATTCAACATACTGTATTCTTGGTCATCACAATCTGACTCTGTATCTGAAATAGCTGTCTTGACATTATCACATACGGGAATTAGAACTGGACTTCCTTGCATGCTGTCTTCTTCTATGGACAGATCTGAAACGACACTTTTTCTTTCATCACTTTCAGCCATATGGACATCTTCAACCTGCTGATCTATAAAGCTGCTTACAGGACTATTATCCTTTTCATAGAAGGAAGAAGTTCCACCATCACCTTCTTGACCATGTGCACACTGCAGATCTGTGTTAACTTGATCTAGAACATGGCCATTCAAGAGCTGATCTATCTCGTCTTCAGACAGAGGAGATAATACTTTTTTTTTTTCTCTTGCTCAAACAGTGATTGTCTTCATTGATTTCAAGTGAAGGAGTATACAAATTTTCCTCATACTGCTGATCCATTTCATGTAATTCCTATTGACTGTCAAGATGAAAAATTCCTTCATCTTCCGCCGTACTAAGATCTTGATCCTGCTGCAAATTTTCCTGATCATCTTGATAAGTATTACTTTATTTATGCTGCTGAAATGGATTTTCATACAGGGCTTCTATGATCTCATCATCCATGAAATTATCATCTTCATAATATTTCTCAAGGCTTTCAATAAAAGTAGAATCATGTTTGCAACAATCATGGAATAGATTTAATGATGGATAAGAGTCTTTATACCTTGCAAAGAGCATGGCATGAAAATATTTTAAACAGTAAATACAAGCAGGCGGCAAACTTTCGTACCAAGATTGGGCTGTAACTTCCAGAGTTGCCAGGAATATCTTCATCAAGCAATCTTCGGGAAAATCAACCTTCAACTTGCGAATATGCATGTGAAATCTAACCAGATGTAAAGCAGCATTCTTCCTACCATCATCTTTAAATGTAGGCAAATTCTTTGACCACTCTACCTTAGGAATTTTATTTGGAAAACCTGGAATATGATCTCGGCTCATGGGAGCGTATCTTCTTGCAACCTGTTCCATCTTGAAAATCTCAAAGCTATTGATCTCACTACAGTGGAGTCACCATGAAGCACCGATTGTTGGATTCTTCAGTGAATGGAGTCGCCAGGTGAATGATTTTAGCCTTCTTATGTCTGATCATTATCCACCACCAACAATCAGCTCTGAACTTGAGATATGTGCTGGGGAAGACAATCTACAAGCAAACCATTTTCTCCCCCCAGTGGAGTCGCCACTATGTTAGAGCCTAGATTTGCCTCGGGCTAGAAAGGCAAGGTTCTAGGTCCACATCAAACCATGCTCAACTTCATAGCTAGCCCTACGAGGACAGGAGAGGGCTCTCTCCAGGTCAATCTCAGCGAAAAGTGTTTCAATAAGGCTGTGAGATGACTTAAAATGTGAAACAAATTTTAGGCTAGTAAATAGATATAAAAAAGGTAATTGATAGAATGACTGAATTTTCTGGGTTGTATGGGACCAAGGGATAGCATGAGCTTGAGAAATTAAATCGAAGACACAGATTATTTCATGAGGCAAGATAGGCAAGAAGTTTAGCAATCAAATTAGAATAATATGTAGTGGAAAGATTGTTTGAGAGGCTGAAAAGGGCATAGTGGATGAATCCTTTTCATACAGAAGAAACCACACAGAACATGAACGCTTTCCCAAGGCAGAGCAGTAAACTGAATTCTACCTTTCTCACTTAAAAGCATTCAGTTGGAAATGATTATGAATGAAAAGTAAAACATCGCAAGACACATATGAAACAGAAAGAAAACACTTATGCCAAACTCACACCACATGGATCTCATAAATCAGAGTTGCATCTTTTCCTTAATCCTCTTCCAAAACTATACAATGAAAGCGTTGGATTTTTCCTCCACACTTCTCCCAGAACTCAGAACCCTTACAAATGACTTTTCAATACCATAAATAAGCTCCACTATGAGAAAAAGAATTGATCCAAACAGGGAGATGTTACAACTGAAATTATAAAAATAGAGAAAGAGTCATCCATCTGTTCTAAAGACAGAACAACATTACATTATTTCAGCTGGAAATTTCTAATGGCCAATAAAAAGGTGTAGCGTGGATCCCATTAAATCGCACCTAAAGATAAAAATAGGCTTCCGTTCCTATTTCTTTGCATGGTGAATGTCTTTGTTTTAATTTTAGGTTTGACTATCCGCTTTCCCTTTTACCTTTTCAATAAAAACAAATTTTATAATAAAAAAAAAAGTTTTGAATTTTCCTTTGATGACGGGAAAGAGAGTTCCGCCAATCCCAGCTGCAATTTCTCCTTTCACTTCTATTTCTCTGATCCGCTCAAGACTTGCAAGAAGGAAAATAATCCATCTTGTTCTTATGAATTTCCCCCTCCATGTCAAAGTCTTTTCAACATTCTCAAATATCTTTGATAGATCCATCAATTCCTCGCATTGTTGAAGGGTCCATTTTCTTCTGTGCCTCAACCAGAAAAGCTTTTCCACTTTGAGATGAAGAAACCACAATCTTGGATAGATTCAACATGAAAAAGTGGTATGAGTTTGTCTTTATAGTAAACAAGGGCTGCCTTGACCAAGCACCATCCACAAATTCCCCGCATTTAATAGTTCCATCTCTACCCCAGCTCAGAACTTTATTTGCCAGCAAAGAACTTGTGGCAATTCCAATGACACCAGCTGCTGGATTGTGAATTTTGTAGGATGATATTGTTTTGTGTCGGACCAAATCCCATATCCTCAGCTCGCCAGCTGCGTCACTTAATTAAATATGCGTCTTGTGTTGATGATATTATTGCACGAAACATTTAAACAACATACATTCTTATTGTTAAGAGTATAGGTTTACTCGGATGGAAACAAAGAGCTGTAACAGAAGTCTGATGGTCCCTCAAGACTGCGACAGGGTCTGGCAAAGGACGCTTTGAAGTCATTTTGAACGTTGATTTCCTTTTGTTACAGTCCAGAAAAATAATGGCTTGGTTCCATCTCGAGAAGGTCAATACTCTCATCCTGATCACGTGTTAATGTAACTAATGGCACAGCCTTTATGATTTCCCATACTCTTGCATAGGAGAGAAAAACATATCGGATCCATTCAATTTGAATTTCCATCCAATTCGAAAGACTTTCTTAGGGCAGAAGAAATAAAATTATTTTGGTTTTTATTGAAGCTGCGATGAATTTTTGGCTTCGAGGCTCAGTGCGCCACGCCTTCCCAGTGCACCGCGCCCATATAAAATTACATTGCGTGGAGGCGCCCAATACGCCACGCTCCTCCAGTGCATCACGCCACCTGCTTTATGCACCGCACTCCAATTATCACATAGTCGGCCTTCATTGAATATCTTAGCTGCAGGAACCTGCTCAAGTCAACTTCAACTGATCTTCTTGGATGCAAATGGATGTAAAAACAATGCAATTGCCTTATAAAACTGAGAACTTGATTTTTGCTTCATACAAAACCATTTTTGTAATGTTTTGGCTTCGGCTCCTTTCACATTTTAAAACAAACTTTGTTTCTTTGTTTCTTCTGACTTTGAATGATGGTTCCTTTGTTGATTTTTTGCAGGGATAGGCGCTGATGAATCCTGGCAAGGTGACCAGGGCTGCCTGAAGAACTATAGAACTTGAAATAATCATGTATTAAACAAATTTGATGATTTCTTCTTCAAAACAGGGTTTTGAAGAAGAAATATCCTTCAGTCTTATTAATGATGAAAATCTTGAACTGAAAACTTATTGAAAACCTCCTCATGGCTTGCGGGCATTATTTAACAATTCTAAAGACCAAACCCTAGACTTAGAAACTAAAATGAATATTTTCCGACCAAAATAGCATCTATGACTGTAAATGACGTGAAATGAGGTTTGATGAATTTTGACCAACCTAGCAGGTACAATCATGAGGGAAATAAGTGAAGATACCCTTCTATCAAAAAATGGCATGCCCCTAGCGGAATGCAACTGAGTGAAGTGAGCGAGACACCTAAAAATGAAATGAAAAAAGAGTTTTGATCTTTGATGAAGGACTGACAAGACCGACTCTAACACGACTCATGATCGAAGGTCTCAAAACCTTGTGGTTGCTCTATGTACACCTCTTCCTCAATATGGCCATTGAGGAATGCAGTCTTCACATCCATTTGATGGATCTTCCAACCCATTTGTGGTGATAGTGCAAACATAGATCTGATAGATGAGTACCTTGTGACAGGAGAAAAAGTCTCATCATAGTCAATCCCCTCGACTTATGAAAAGTCATGGGTAGCAAATCTTGTCTTATGCTTCTCCACACTACCATCAACAACTTTCTTTAGCTTGTAAAGCCAATGAGAACTCACAATTGACTTGTTCTTTGGTCTTGGAACCACATCCCAAACACTATTACGAACTATGGAGTCATACTCCTCCACAATAGCATCAACCCAAATCGGCTGCTGCACTGCTTCCTCAGAGGAATATGGCTCGGTCTCAACACATTCCCCAACAAGGGCCATGTATCTAGCGTACTTCTTAGGTGACCTCCTTCGTCTGCACTGAGAATATGGTGCTCCCACATTCTCTCTCGCATCCTCCAACAATCTTTCAGCTTCTCCTGTGCACTTCCATCCATCCTTGGAAGACTCTTCTTGAGTGGATGTCTCCACTCCTAGAACCTCTACATGCATCTACTCCACATCAGTCTAAGGCTCCTCCTCCCTAGGAACCAATAGTTCCTCCACAAGCTATAGTTGGAGCTCCCTCTCAAGGGTAACTTGCATGGGCTTCTGCTCATCAAACTTGAGATCTCTGTGAACCACAATCATCCGACTGGTAGCAAGTACACCTGATAGTTATGAGGTGTATCAGTGTACCCCACAAATATCCCCAACTTTGCTATTGGCGAAAGCTTCTTCTGTGCATCCTTTGTCACATGGAAATATATCGATGAGCCAAAGATCATAAAGTGATCCACATTTGGTCTCTTACTAAAGAAAGCTTCCTTTGGTGTCTTCATCCAAAGTATGCTACGCAGGCTTCTATTTGGAAAATAGACTACTTTGTTGCATGCCTCAGCCCACAAGTGAAGTGGTCGGCCTTGGTCATGGAACATTGCCCGTGTTGCCCTTACAATAGTTCTGTTCTTCCTCTTAGCCACCCCATTCTATTGTGGTTTATGAGGTGTTGTCAACTCTCGTTTAATTCCTTGCGGTGCACATAAGTCCTTAAACTCTTGAGAGACATATTCTCCACCGTTGTCGCTTCTTAAGGCCTTCATCTTCTTCCTTGACTCTTTCTCAACCAAAGCTTTGAACTCACAAAACTTTGTGAAAGTTTGGTCCTTCTTCTACATGAAATAAATCCAGCATTTATGAGAATAGTCATCAATGAAAATCACATAATACCTTTGCTTCACTGTGGATGCCGTCGAGAATGGTCCACATAAATTAGTATGAACTTGCTCTAAGATAGCCTTTACTCGGCTGTCTCGATCATGAAAGGAATACTTGGTGTACTTTCCCAAGCTACAACCTTTGCATGTGTCAACTTGCTTAAGTTTGCCTTTAGGATATCATGTAGATATCTGTTGCATTATCTTGAAAGCCCCATGACGTAAATTCCCCAACCGCTTGTGCCACAACTCGCCAATGTCTTGGCTTCACACCAATTCTACTTTCGTACTCAATGTTGCACAATCATCTACCTCTAGTTTATAAAGATTCTTCACTCAAATCCCTATCCTCTTGGTCTGACTCATGGCTATGTGTCTTAGGAATGCCTTTCCTTTACTGAAGACAACATCGTAGCCCTTCTCCTCCAACATCGCAACCGATACCAAGTTCTTCTTCAGTCCAAGCACATACATCACATCTGTGAAGGTGAGAGGAGCTCCATGCTCTCTATGAAAAGAAACTGTGCCCACTCCTGAAACACTATACCTTTTGTCGTCACCCATCTCTATGCACATCTTAAGGACTTTCTCCTCCAATGCACTGAATAAATTTGTTATCACTATGTTATCGACATATTTGGAAATTTCAATCGAATCACATATTTCGATAAACCAAGGGCTCTTTAACCCCTAAAAGTGTTGTTTCATACCCTAAAGGATCATGGTCAATTGATTACATCATTTCCCAGAAGTTCCACTTGAAAAACCACTCAGAACTGGCAAAAACTAGACCATACTGACTGCTCCATGGTCAAGGTACGATGCATACTGGTTGCTACACTAGCCAGGTGTGATGCATACTGAAAGAGCCTTCTATGGGGTTCGATGAGCAAGAATAGACAAATGGCAGAGGCAGTTTGCTAAGTGGATGCAAAGGGAATCTTCTAGAAACTTCTCATATGACACTTGCTTCTCTGAATTCACCCAAGGATGAGTAAGAGATCAAAGAAATCTCCAAGTGGAACCCAAAACTATCAATGGAATGACACTAATCAGAAACCTAGCGTCGACTCACACCCTCGCAGGACATCTATACATGGATCCCTCATCTGAGAGATCTAGAGGCTGGAATTTTGTAATTTGTAAGGAAGTGTTGTTGGTTTCTCTCTGAGAAGAGACATTGTATTGTTGGGTGATCTTGCTTTTCATGAGGTGAAGAGGACTTTGATGCTAGGAGGATGATGCTGGATTAGACAGCTGGTTTGTAATCCTATCTTCTACTATTAATAAAGCTATTTGAGTTTTCCTTCAAATCACTGTTTATTTGTGAATCTTGTTATTTGTGAATGAAATTGTATGGTCAATGTATTTCTGATTCTGCATTGTTTATAGTATTATATATCGACATGCTTTGATGGTGTTTTGTTGCTTTGCCTCTACAGGTATTCTCTAAAGCAAGACAAGTAGGACAGGAGTCGCAAGCTCTATCAAGGGAGAGAGGAAACAAGCAAGGATCCAAGTGGAAGATCCAAGTTGGTCCTCTCTGCTTCTCTCTTATCTATCATACGTAAAGGAATTCGCAATTTGCTTTTATTGTTTGTTTCTAAGATAGCTACCTGTCTTAGTGGGACTAGCAAATAAAAAAGACACTAGTTCTCCTGGAAACAAAATGGCGACTTCGTTTGTTTGTTTGTTATTGTTGTTTACTTTATAAACTACAGACAGAGCCTGAAGCTAGCCAGCTAGCCTTCAAACTACTTTTGCTATGCAAATGCAAAGTAGATGAATGCTACTTTAGTCAATCTCTGGGTTGGTTTATGAAATGAACATCTGACTTACAAGCATCTTAAATGGCCTTTTGGTAGCTCAATAACCTCCTAAGATCATACCCTTGTACTTTGTTTTTACTGTCTATAATAGCTCAGCCTAAATCACTAAACTTAGCTGCAAATGTTAAGAAAAAACCAAGCTCAGTTTCGTTCCCTAGCCCATCACACTATTTGTAACTGGCAGCCTATATGTATCACACCTCCCGTGTGTTACAGGTGAGATGCATCCCTATTTGCCTGAAGGACAGGTGCGATGACTGAGTGAAACTATTTCTCTCTTTAGAATTTGGTTTTTTTCCTCCTTTTCTTCAGCTCTATTTAGTAGTTTTGTTGCATATGATTAGTATTTCATTGTTGAAGCCTTCTTCCTTTACATTACTCAGCCTCCATTGATTGGGATTTGTAAATGTTTTCTATCTATTTTTCATCATTTGTAGTCCTTCTTTGTCAAAAGTAGCCTAATCGAACTATCGTCTTTTGAAGCAAAAGTGTCGTAACTGTCATTTTGAGTCAAGAAGAAGAGTGTTGTAAAGTCCTCCTCCTCTAGATAGTCAATTTTACTTTTTCCATTGTATTTGATTTGAATTGTCAATATTTGAAGTGTCGAAAATAGTTTTCCATTTGAAATCGAAAGTGTTGTTTTAGTCTTCATTTCATTTTGAAAAGAAATTGTTGAAGTGTCGCTTTGAAGGAAATAGTTCAGATCTGTACTTAGTTTTCCTTTTTGGCATTCTCACATTAAGGAAATAGAAAAACAAATACATGCATGTGCATTTGCATTTAGACTGCATGCAGAAAATGATTTAGGAAAAGTGCATTTAGTGTGTGCTCTTTGCTCTATGTTGAAATAATTATACTCTTATTTCCATAGCAGTTAAGATTTTTATTGCTAAAAGAAAACAAATGATTGTTTATCATTTTAGATTGCATATTTAGAAATTTTACATCTACATCACGTGGTGATCCTTGAAAGACAAACTTCTAAAAAGATCAACTCTAAAATAAATCTCAATGAACATAAAAATGCTTTGGAACCTAATGCAACACATCTAGAAGTCTAGGCTAGAGACGTGTTTCGACGTCGTAAAACCTAGCAACTATCGTTTTCATTGAAGGATGGGTGATTCCTCCTCTTCGACATGACAACTGCTAGTACAGACTTGTGCTCCCATTACCGTCGAGTATATATTGGGAGACCACAATAGGTTGATATCCTTTATCCTTAGGAAGTCCTGTCTGCCACCTTACTGATCGCAATGCACTAAACACAACATTCGGGAAGATTAACTATCATATGTAAAGTCCTTGGTAATTTCTCTTTAATTTACCACCAAGGTGTATATTTTAGTTTTGTGATTGGTTTGGTAATCCCTCTGTCTAGATTTCCAGAGCAGTCAGTTTCATTCCTTTTCGACTCCTTCAAAGAAAAGGTCCATCTGAGCACTTGTCACTTCAAGCTCATTAAAAATTAAAGGTGACTAGAGTCATCTTTAGCTTTTTCTCGACTCTAAAAAATTGAAAAGGCAAAGTTGTGTCAAAGCATCATAAAATTTATTTAAAATGGAATAGCATTTTTCCACTTAATTTTGAGTTGATCAAGTAATCCACAATCGTGGAAGAAAGTCAATCAAAACCCTGTCATTCATGGAGGCTAGCGAGTCAATCATCTTTTACTCCGCAAACGAAACCATTCCTTGCAAAACAGTCTCACTTAACTGAGTCCAATTCTCCTGGTTTATTTGAAACTTGCATTTCAATATCATCAGAGACTCTAGTTACTCCAATCATTTCTGGTACATCTGCCTTTACAGAAGATGTTTTGCAGTTATAAGAGGACATTAGAACTGATCCTAGTGTAATAGTAGACAGTTCTATTCCTGAAACAGTTCCATCTAGGGCTGTTCCAGAAATTGAAGTTCACTTATCTGAACATCTAGAATTTGAGTTCCAAAATTCAGATGGTGTCACCCCTCCAGTATCCGTCACTGCAGAAGCTATACCTTCTTTGGCTCCAGAAATATTTTACAGACTTGATGGTCTACCTCTTCCACTTGGACTAATTGCCATAGAAGAGATTGTAGAGGATCTTCCATCCAGTACTCCATTGCATTTTGGAACCGGTATCCAATTATATCTTTCTACTATCGAAGTTATTTCTTTTAGTCATCCTTCATCGCAAGTTCTTGTCCAATCTCTATGAAATCTTTTGGATAGACTAAATATGTTTGAACAATCATCAACATCGAGGACTATGTCATCGGATACAGCAACAACAGAACTTCCTGTTGCCACTCCAACGATGTTTGCTGGTATAACATCTATCCCAACTAGTTATCAATCACTAGAAGGAGTCCACCCAGGGATTGTTTCAATGACATGTTCTGTTCCTACTTGTTCATTCGGAATCCTATCTAGCATTTCTTATGTTCAAACTCAACAAATTGATCCTACATACCAATTTCAATTTGGGCAATCCAGTCTTCAAAGGCCAATCTATCATTTTAGTACCATATTGCCACCATATGGGGGGCAATATGCTTTTTCACTGTTCCCCACTGGAGAACAACCATATGAGAGTTCACAACAAAATTCAGGTCAAGCTGGAATTACATCTAGTGGTTGGATACCAATACTACCTCAACAACCAAGAGTTGTATATTCAATGCAACCAACTCAACATGTGTCGAATATTCCCACTACACCTACTATTGTGACTGTGTCACAAGTACAAGAAATGCCTGTTGTATGCCAACCTCACGTCTCTCAGGTTGCAATACAACAACCTCATGTCTCTACGACTCAATCACAACCTCAGGTTAATATTTCCTTACCTCGAATGACTCAAGCTAAAATGAGTACTATCACCCCACATCTTGGTCAATCATCCAGTGCACACTTTTGTGCATTATCACATCCATTTAAAGCCAGTACAGTTTCTACTGCATTTATGGAAACAATTCAAAAGCTACATGGAAACCCAAAGATTATTGTAAGTGATACAGATCCCATTTTCACTGGAAATTTTTGGATAGAATTATTTTCTTGTCTTGGTACTCAGTTAGCTCATAGTCATGTTATCATCCTCAATCTAATGGGCAAACTGAGATAGTAAAAAAATGTTTGGAAGGATATCTTTGTTGCTTTGTATCTGATAAACAGACACAATGGGTCAAATGGTTGCCTCTGGCTGAATGGTGGTATAACACTTCCTTCCATATAGCAACAAAAATGACCCCATTTATGGCACTTTATGGGTATTAGCCACCATCTATCACATCATATTTAAGAGAAAATTCTAAGGTTCAAGCAGTGGAACATCACATTGAACATCAATAACAAGTCCTCCAACTCTTAAAGGATAACCTCGTGTTGGCACATAATAGAATGAAACAACAGGAAAATCAACATCACAACGAAAGAAGTTTTGATGTAGGTGATTTGGTATTCCTACGGCTACAACCATCCCTCAACTAAGCTAAGAAGGATAATAAATTATCACCAAAGTATTATCGTCCATACAAGGTGTTGCAAAAGATTGGTACTATGGCATACAAATTGGAGCTTCCTCCAGCTTCTCGATTGGACCCAGTTTTCCATGTTTCATGTTTAAAGAAGGTTATAGGCGATAAGCTCCCAGTTCAAACAATATTGCCAGAACTTGACGAGGAAGGATAAATTATATTGGAACCAGAAGCAGTCACAGAAACAAGAACTCGATAGCTGTGAAATCGATCAATTTCAGAGTATCGTATCAAGTGGAAGAACTTATCTGCTGAAAATTCCACATGGGAGGATGATAATTTTATATAGAAGCATCCAGAACTACTCAAGCATTGAGGACAACACTTTTTTGAAGGAGAGGAGCATGTTGGGTCCCTGTAATACTAGTGATTACCCCATTACTATTGTAGTTGTACCCCTTATTAATATCATTGTGCCCCTATTTTCCCCATATTGTTATTACTGTGCCCCATAGAATCCCTTTATTGTTATTTTTGTGGCTTTATATTATTATTGTTAGGTCGGCTGGGTTATATTGTGACTCCTTAGACTCCTATATATAGAAAGGAGCTTTTTTCATTTTTATCATCCAAGAATTGTTCATTTATGTAATGTAAAGGAGGTTGCCCCCTCGAAGAGGTTGAATTCTAAGGTGTTGACCCATCTTTTCTATCTTTCTTGAAGCTGGTTTCATAACATCCAATATTGGGTAACAAAAAATGGTCTAGCAACCATGGCTAGTGCAATATCAACAACTACAATTCCATCAAGCTTACCAAGGACCTGAGCAACAAGGCTTTGTAGATAGTGGGGAACCGCATTTTCAAAATGGTTATCAACAACCATATTATAATGGTTATGCCCATCAACCTTATCAAAGTTACCAACATCAGATACATTATGCTGGTATGCAAAGACCTACTGCTAAGGAGATTCCATCTTGCCCCGGGTATGCTTCGCCAAACCTGAATCAACAATTACCTTTTGTGGCAACTCTAGAATTACCAAATTTGAACCGGCTAACAAATGATCCAATTTATTATGCCCCTTAGTGGCCAGTGATTCCTCATAAAATTCCCTCTGATATTCCTAAATTCAATGGAAATCCAGGTGAAGATCCGTCAAATCACGTAATGACGTTTCATTTGTGGTGCTCATATAACACCCTAATTGATTATTCGATTAGGCTTCTCCTTTTTCAGCAAATGCTAACTGGTCTGGCAGAAAAATGGTATATTGAATGGCCTAGAGCTTCGTTTGATAACTTCAGCATCCTTGCCACCCGCTTTCTAACCCACTTTCAGCTATCCATAAGGTACGAAATGGGAACAGAACTCCTTACCAACATTAAATAGACGACAACCACTCACATATCTGATCATATTCATGAGTGGTGTCATTGTCATCGAATGGTAAAGACATATGTTCCCGATCAGCTTCTAGCTGAGTGGTTTATTAATTCATTACTGCCTTCTATTACTGAAGATATGGCAAAGGGAGGAGTTGTCACTGAAGAGCAAGTCATTGCTCGTGCACAATATTTGGACTTGATCTATACTCAGTCTGGCACACTCTACGCCAAAATTCCTGACGCTCCAAAACCAAAATTTTTCATTCCTCCCCCTCCTAAATCGAATAGGGACTCTCATGCTGGCGATGGTGCGATTGGTACCTCAAGCACGCAAACTACAAAGGCTCCATCGGGAAAAGCCCTTGCAGTTTCTAGTAAAAAAGGGAATGACAAACTTCTTGCCTTGGAGGTTAACGTTAAGTCATCCGACAAGGGCAAAGAACCTAAGTAGCTAGGGGGCAAGAAGAAAGGGAAAAACAAAAAGAAGTAACAGGAAGATTCAACTCCTGAGAAACCTTCTAGAAACCCTACTGGGTGAAAGAAACCTAATCAACCATGTTTGATATGCAATGAAGACCATTATACCAAAAATTGTCCACATCGAGCTGAGTTCACAATGTTTTTGAAGACTTCAAGTACCTCGACAGTATTGACCGATCCGTTTCCAAACTCGGAAACCAATCTGGTTGCTATAGATAATGCTTCGCCATCCCAAGTGCTTATGTTGTCCATCTTGAAATAGCAAAATGATGCTTTGATATCGACAATGAATAAAGATTATGGGAATCCACAGATGTCGAACAACAAGGCTATAGATCAACCCAGTAGCTCGACAACAACCTTGTCAGAAGTTGTGCCACCCATCATTCCTAAATTAACTATAAAGCCACCAAATGGAGTAGTACATAAATCGACATTTAATCCTCATGCTCGAGCAACACAAAATTATAATAGAGTGGAGGATCTAACTCAATTTCCATCCACTATGTTGACACTTGAAGTATTGCAGAATTGACCCTCCCAAAAGCAAGCTTTATTATCAGAAATAGGTGGGATTGACCCAACGGATTCAAATCTTGTGGCCTTTAACCATAAAGTATATGAACCTCAGTTACTGGCGCAGCTTGCTTTCCTCATATAGGTAAAAGCCCTCAACAAAACTGTTCATCAAATAATCATTGGCAAGGGAGCATCTACCTATATTATGTCAATGAGTTGCTGGAAAACTTTAGGATCACCACCCTTGTCAAGATCATCAATGACATTTAAAGCGTTTGATGGAAGAAAATACATGTCGTATGGGATATTAAGTAACTTGGAAGTCTAACTGGGGGGCAAGACAATAGAAATTGAAGTCGAGGTCATTGATGGAAACCTTGACTACAATATCTTACTAGGCAGGCCCTAGATTTATGCTATGGCTGCTATTGTGTCAACATATTTCATAAAGATTGCATTTCCCTTCCAAGGAGGAATTTTAATCACTGACCAGCTAACCCTTTTGCCCAATAGTTCGCAAGCTACTAGAAGCATTCTAATGATCCATGGAAGCTCTCAATAACTTCAAAATGTTAGAGTAGGTGTCCTAAAAGACCCTTCCTTAATGGGTATTTTTTCCCTCTCGCCTCTGAGTAATATGGCGGAAGTGGACACAGTGGAAACCTGTTATATGATATCTTTTACATCATCAAATATTAAGAAGAATTCCGAACATTTTTTCAGTATGGATCATCGCCAGGTGTTGCCCCCGAGCTTATAGAATTGTTGTAGCAATCAATTTTCTGGGCCTGGGCGGAAAATCCAAATCAACACTCAGCAAGTGTTTCGGTAGATAGGTCTCTAGAGTATGGTACCTCTTCTAATCCTTGGTCGTGTATACATTCAATAGGCGAAGGAATCATTCAGTCAATGATGATAGGAGAGGCACCATGGGAATATTACCACCATCGATCCCATCTTCAAGATAACAATGAAGATTATTCAAACGACCTTAATCACCCTTCAATTTTTTTTTTCTATCAAATGCTGTAAATAAGGTGGATTCTGAGTGAAATCTGTCCAACATTGAGGAAACTATGGCCATTAATATCTCAACCAAACCTAATTTTGTAGAGAATATTCATGTTGGCAAATCGTGTTCTCCTTCAGAACTGGAAATATATTGCGCTCTCTTTCATGAATTTAGATATGTCTTTGCATGGTCATATGAAGAAATGCTAGGCACTGACTCGAGTATAGTTGAACATGAAATCAAGATGTATCCATATGTCAAACTAGTGTGACAACGGCCTCGATCGGTGCACCCGAAGAAAGCCGCTACCATTAAGGCAAAAGTTGAAAAACTTTTACATGTTGATTTCATTTACCCCATTCCTCTAACTAATTGGGTATCGAATATTGTTCCTATGATGAAAAAGTGAGGAACAATTAGAGTGTGAATCAATTAAAGGGATGTATATAAATATTTTCCAAAGAAAACCTATCCTACACCCTTCATCAACTAGATAATTGATGAATGTGTCGGATACAAAATCTTTTAGTTTATGGATGGATTTTCTTGATACAATCAAATCAATATCTGCCGACAAGACCAATCGAACACTGCATTTATATGTCCGTGGGGCACATTTGCGTACTGCAAATTACCTTTTGGTTTGAAGAACGCAGGGGAAACCTTCCAGAGGGCAATGAACTATGCCTTCCATGACATCAAACACATGATTCAACCATATCCCGACGATCTACTGGCTCATTCATGAAAGCGGACTGATCATCTGCAGCATTTGAGAGCTATATTTCTACGTTGTTGACACTACAATATATGACTCAATCCACAAAAGTGTGTGTTTTGTGTTGGTTTTGGTCGGTTACTCGGTTTTGTAGTTTCTAAAGACGAAATTTGACTCGACCCAAGTAAGGTTCAGGCAATCATCGACATGCCTCCACCTTCAAATTTGCTTCAGGTTCAGAAACTCCAAGGGAAAGCCAACTTTCTAAGGAGATATAGTGATATATCTCCAAACCCAAACATTTAGGCCTGACACCTCTCACTTTGAACAAAGATGTACTCGATACCAAGAAACAGACTCGACGATCGTCAGTGATACACTTTACCGTCGTGGTGTCAATACAGTTCTGCGAAGGTGCCTCACTCATGAGGAGGCTGAAAAAGTCCTGAATGATTGTCATTCAGTTGCATGTGGGGGACATCAAGCTGGTTACGCCACTGCACAAAAAGATCTTACGAGCTGGTTACTTCTGGCCCACAATATTCAAAGATTGCATAATTGAGGTCAGAAGTTGCCATGCTTGTCAAATTTTTGATCGCAAAACCAGATTACCACCTGCACTGTTGTATCCAGTAGTTTTTGTTGCGCCATTCGCTAAATGGAGCATATATTTCATGACATGTAACCCCACCTCAGCTGGGGGGCATGGGTATATCATATTTACGATCGACTATTTTACAAAATGGGCCAAGGCGATGCCTACATTAAACAACAATGGCGAAACAGCTACTCTTTTATTTTTCAATTATGTAGTCTCTAGATTTGGTGTTCCACAAGCTATAGTCATAGATCATGGATCGTATTTTCGTAATCACGTGAAGGTAAAATTAGTTTCCAAAATAGGACAGTCCCATGACAATTCTACCCCATATTATCCGCAAGCTAATCGACAAGTTGAGGCCATCAACAAAGTCTTGAAGCACATGCTGCAGAGGATGATTGGAGTCCACAAATGGAATTGGCACATAATCCTGTACTTAGCTCTATGGGCATATAGGACATCAGTAAGAAATGAAACTGAATTCACACCCTTTCAGTTGGTGTATGGCCTGGAAGCTGTCTTACCCATTTAGTGTGAAATTTCATCTCTCAAGCTCGCAATCAATCTACTTCCCGAAACATCGGAGGAAGAGGATCGTTTCTTCGAACTACTCCACTTGGATGAAACCCATCGTGACATCGCGCTGGCTAACAAAGCACATAAGAAACATGTCAAAGCGCAATTTGACAAGAATTTCAATCCTCGAGTCTTCTAAGAAGGTGACCTGGTCTTTCTTTACGATCAGGACTCCAAAAAATTGGGAGAAAATGTTGAACTCTTTCGAAACATTCGTTGGGTACGCCGACAGAGCTAGTCATAGAACATGGAACCTATCTTCTTTAGCTTGGGCCATTTTTTCCCCAAGTGGCGAGTTAGTGAGTTTCAGGGGGATATGTATTGGTCAGTCAAAGAAAAACATTGTTGAGTACAGCGCATTGATAGAGCTTCTCTCTGATGCCATTTCACATGGCATACACCGACTCGTTGTTAGGCTAGATTCGCAACTTGTCATTCTACAACTTACTGGCATTTATTCAGTTCAGAACCCAGCTATCTATCATATGTTCCTAAGAGTCAGGATTTTGGAAAGGGAGTTTGATTTCATTCAATATCAATACATTTCCAGAAACTTAAACACATTAACTGATTCATTAGTAAATTATGTGTTAGACATACATTTGTAGCATTCGTAAAGAAAAGAATTTCACATTAACATTTGCATCAGGATCACATAACCGAAATAAAACTCCGAAAATCAAAAATATATAACTGTTTATAGTTTTTACAAAATGTTTTGTGCCCAAGACAAAATTGGTCGCAGGACCAGGAAACTCAGAAATGAATGCAGGAAAGCATCCTAGTCTAATGGTGTTGGTGATAACATGTCACCACCTGGGTGATCATATGTAAGAGCCTAGTCCATCGGCTCCACACGCCAGTAGTATGGCGCTATAATCTCAGAGGTAACTCGTCGGTCTTCACATCCTGAATACCAAGAGTGAGACCCTCGATCTGATCCTGCAGTACTGCAAGGGTCTTCGCTATGTCCAAATCGCGAAGGACAACCCTCCCTACAGCCTCTCCTGCTAGAACGGTAGCTGCCGCCCTTGGGCGTGCCGCTGGTCACACTTGCCCAACATCTGCACACACATATGAGTTCGATTAGTCTTGATAACATTTAAAAACACAAAAACATTATAAAATTGATAAACAAAGATATGGTCAAATCATTTTACCCATAACACTCTGCTGCGCGCCAGCCAGTAACACCAAATCTGGGTCGCCTCAGAAATCCATCCCAACATATGGTTACTCAGCAAAGACCATCTCACAATGGTCAAACCACTCAAAGAAGGCATCAGAGAAATAAATTTACGACTGACCAGCATGTCGGGCCATGAGATCGACCCATCTCTACATCCGTGGTTCCCTCAATGCTAGCATCCCTAGTGAAATGTATTGTGGCTACATTAGTGGAATCCTCTCCAAGGAAAAAGTAGTCAAAATGGAACCGTAACGAAAGTTCTTGGATCTTCCATTCTTTACCTTGGAGAGCTATTCTTTTATAACCAAAAGTACCACCTCACACAAGTTGAATACCTTTGGTTCTAGGCATTCTAGGGTGTACTGCATATAAGATCTATTGGCCAAATGAAGAGCCACGCTACTAGACAATCTAGAAAAGGTGAACAAAATGGTCTTCAAGGACCGATCAATGACATCACAGATATTGATCTTGTCGTCTTTGCTAGGCTGAGATCCATCTCTACAATACTGATGAATATAATCCCTCACATATTCACCCCCATGGGCATATCCTGATAATGAGAGAGGGGCACCACGCCTCGATAACCCCATCAGAAAGTAGATATCCTCGACTATTAGTGGGATGGATTTACCTCTAATCTGGAACACTTGATTGATTGGATCCCAAGGGTCGAGGAAATACTGCAACAAGTTGATTTGTTGCCTCATGCTAGATATATGGAGGAATTTGAGCAAGCCACAGTTTCGCAATTCCGTAACAGTGCCCTGATCATGTAAGGAAATCATTTCTTCTTCTTCATGCTTGCGTTCATGCCATGTAATGACCATCTTGATCCAAAAAATATCTGGGTCATAGACAAAAGATGAATTACGATCCAAATTTGAGCAAAAACAAGCTAAAATTTCATAAAAAATCACTATGGAAATTTTCCCTTCTGCGCCCATCGCACCCTACCTTTGGACTAGGTGAGATGCATACTGACTAGCCAGTGTACAGCTTAGTATGCATCACACCTTTTGATATAGGGAAGGTGCGATGATGGGAGAATGAATTCTTCAAACCCCAAGGGCCCAGAAGCTAGGAAAAAGATGCTCAAAATCAAAAAGGGATGGAATGCAAATGAAGAGATCGAGGTTACTTCCTACCTAGTCTTGACGGCATGGAGAATAGTCCACCGGATCTCTCAAAATCAATTGATGAAATTTGAGGGGGAAAACCACTCCAAAGCTCCAAAATCCCAAATTCAAAATGAAATGGTAAAAATGAGAGGTAAAACTACATTTTATGTTACTATTCATGTAATTCAAGTAAAAATGTTAGTTTTAATTCATTTTTTGGGCATGTACATGTATTTCTAATCAATTTGATGGAGAAATTGAGCAGGTTGAATGACTGATGAAAGAATCTAACATGTTAAATGGTGAACTAAATATCTTTGACCAATATCATGAGCAAATTTTCACATGCTGCAAGCTCGCTAAAAAATGAGCCTACTAATGAGAGACATCTTTTTAAACAACTAGCATGAGCAATGTTTCTGCAAGGTTCAAGCTCGTTAAAAATTAAACCTGCCACTGAGCATAGTTTCTATCGATTTAAGCTCATTAAAAAAGGAATCCACCTTCAGTAAAAAACCTCTGTGATTGCAATGCTATTAGCCTTTTGAACCTTGGTTGTGTTCCACTATCACCTCCATTCATTTGGCTGATCATACACTTCCACTTGATTGTTTACCCTTTTGAGGAACAGCTGCGATAATTAGTTTTGTTAGCCACCCTCTTCACACTGCCATGTTTTGAGAAGTTCCAAACTTACCAGGAACTAGTTGCTACCCAAAAACACCACTCGTTCCTAAAAAATGAGTCTCTTTTAAGCTCTTTTTAGACTCACTAAATATGAAAATATTGTCGAGCTATTGGCCTTCCCAGCTCGTTAAAGAAAAGGTAAGTTCCATCCCTCCTCTACATTTTAATCTTTTGGAACCTGAGGGATTATCAAACAAAAGATCGAGCGCTTGTCTTTTTCGGCTCGCTAAAGTGATCGAAAAGTCATCCCTTTCGTATTATTTTATACTTTTTCGGACTTAAGGGATTATGCTACGAAAAATGACTACTAGAGTTTCTTTTTCGTCCCTTTTCAAACTCTCTATAATATGAAAAGGACCAAGTTGTCTTTGTCATTAAACTCGTTAAAACGATAATGACAAACTTGTCCATCTAAACAAGAACGAGTCTCATTGTCGCTAGGCTCGCTAAAACATAGCAACAGGTTTGCCCGAAGGGAAAATTATAGAACAAGCACATCTTATCCTCCTCAAGCTTGGAAAAAATAAAGAGGTACTGGTTAGCAATGACTAGGGAAAAAGGGAAGAAAACTTGAAGAACTTTATTGGTAGCAGTGTCGCTCTTGAACATGACACTTTCACTCCATCACCATGATTGAGTCGAGTTGGGTTATTCCGCTCACCTGTCATATCACCATTGGTCCTCCGTACCATCCATATTTTGGGGTTAACGCTACCAATCCATATCAACATCACCGACATGTTCAAGAGAAGTCATTCAGAGAATTCACCACCCAGCTAACGCCCCATCTATTGCAATACATTCACCCTCCATTTTTCATGACTGCCATTCCTGAACCTTGTATCATCAGATCATTTTCACCTCCAGAAAATCATTTGCTTCATTTCATGTCGTAGATGTGGGATACATCAAGGCCCTCCTACGATGGGTCACTTCTTGTCGACATCAGCTCATTATCCAAGAAGTTGACTTAGAAACAACCCTTTCAGTACTTTGAAGCTTGCATGCCTCAATCACAAGTTTGTCACTTTCAACGACAGGTTTACATCAATGGCCTTTGACCGAAAGATTTTGCGTGGTGTTCGACATCAATTCATATATTCACACCACGTGAATTTTACTATAGTACCTTGAGGGTCATTATCATTATCGATGATTCCTTTCACGCTTGTTAACAACTTACATCATTGGCTGGTAATCAGGCGATGTCTTTCCATGTTCGACTCCAGAACATCTTTTCACATGGATCGACTTGTACATCGGGTGAAGATTGAACAAGTTTTAAGACCCCGGATCTAGTTTCATCCATCCAGGCTATGATATATTCAAGAAAATAAAGACATCAAAGTGTACACAGAAGCTGCACAGATGGTCATCTAAGCCAAGAATGACGACCCTTCATATGAAGAATCACCAGTTTGCAACTGTAGATGATTATCTATTCTATGTACATGAAAATGAATTTATAAAGCTGAGCATGGGAATGCCCGCCTCAACTAGATCATGAAAATAATATGATGATGATGTATTGTATTGTATCTTATACAGGTCACCTTCCAACTTGAATACCTTAGGTCCTCATGATAAAGCATTTCACCCGACCTCATGCTTTAGGGGGCAATTGTTATAGATATATTTGGGCACTTCAACCCCAATCACATATGTCGATAAACGAAGGGCTCTTTAACCCCTAAAAGTGTTGTTTCATACCCTAAAGGATCATGGTAAACTGATTACATCATTTCCCTAAATTTCCACTTGAAAAACCACTCAAAACTAGTCAAAACTGGACTATACTAACTACTTCATGGTCAAGGTGTGATGCATACTTGCTACTACACTAGCTAGGTGTGAAGCATACTAAAAGAGCCTTCTGTGGGGTGTGATGAGGAAGAATAGACAAATGGCAGAGACAGTTTGCTAAGTGGATGCACAGGGAATCTTCTAGAAACTTCTCATATGACAATTGCCTCTCTGAATTTTCCTAGGGATGAGTAAGAGATCAAAGAAATCTCCAAGTGGAACAAAAAACTATCAGTGGAATGAAACTAATAAGAAACCCAAAGCTAAATCACACCCTTGCAAGACATCTATATATGGATCCCTCATCTGAGAGATCTAGAGGCTGAAATTTTGTAATTTGTAAGGAAGTGATGTTGGTTTCTCTCTGAGAAGAGACATTGTATTGTTGGGTGAGCTTGCTTTTCATGAGGTGAAGAGGGCTTTGATGATGTGGGGATGATGCTGGATTAGACAGCTGGGTTGTAATCCTCTCTTGTACTATTAATAAAGCTATTTGAGTTTTCCTCCATATAACTGTGTATTTGTGAATCTCATTATTTGTGAATGCAATTGTATGGTCAATGTATTTCTGATTCTGCATTGTTTATAGTATTATAGATCGAGATGCTTTGATGGTGTTTTGCTGCTTTGCCTCTACAGGTATTCTCTAAAGCGGGACAAGTAGGAGAGGAGTGGCAAGCTCTATCAAGGGAGAGAGGAAACAAGCAAGGAGCCAAGTGGAAGATCCAGGTTGGTCCTCTTTGCTTCTCTCTTATCTATCATACATAAAGGAAATCACAATTTTCTTTGATTGTTTGTTTCTAAGATAGCTACCCATCTTAGTCAGACTAGCAGATCAAAAAGACACTAGTTTTCCCAGAAACACATCAGTCATATGGAATGAGGCTCCACTGTCAAGATACCAGACACAACCCATCATCAATGACACCATGCATGTGATGAGGGTAAAGTCCATTTCGTACTTAGAGGCTAATGCCTCACCTTCTTATCCTTCTGAGGATCCCTTCTTAGACTTCTTCGATGGACAATTAGTCGTATAATGTCCCATCTTGTGACAATTAAAGCATCTTACTTTAGACATGTCACCCTTCTTCCCTCCATGAGAAGAATTAGATTTGAACTGGGAAGCCTTCCCCTTCCCTTTCCTTGCCTTATTTGCTAAGGCCATATTTTCTTCATCATCATTCTTGGATGAAGAACCATCTCGTGTGCTCCTCCTGATTTCCTCCTGCATAAGATCCAACCACAGTCGTTCCCAATTCGACAGTTTCTCCCTTCCATTCACAGAGTCCTAGTAGCTATTCCACCTCTTTGGAAGGCCAAGGAGAGTGAGGCTCACCATATCATCATTGGCAGTAGTTATTCCCACACTTCTAAGCTCATCTCTACAGGTGGTGAGCTTGTTCAGATTGTGGAAATAGTATCACCCTTCTCCATCTTGATTCTTCGAAGCTTATCCTTGAGCGCCAATTTCCTCTAGTCGCTATTATTCTTGTAGAGGTTCTTCAATGTCTTCCACATTCAAAATGGAGTATCCTTCTCATGGAGACTCGAGGCAATATAGTCTCAGACTCCCTCAAGGATGATCCGTCTCACCTTTGCCACACACTTCTTCCACTTAGCCAACTATTGTGCATTAGTCAAAGTTGGCTTTGGGATTTCTTGATCAATGAATTCCTTCAAGCCATTGTCTTCTAATACAGCCTCCATTTTACCTTTCCATGTTATGTAATTCGAGCTACCTTCCAAGGCATACTTGAGTCTCAAGCCATAGAATGCCATTGGCCAAACTTGAAGTATGATATGAATTCGATTTGCACCTGCAACCTCGAACTTCAAAATTCAAATTCTCTTCTCAGTATATTGTTCACAGCTCTGATACCATGTAGAAAATCTATAATAGGTTAACCCGATAATGCAATATAAATCAAAGCAAATTACTATAACCTACTTCTACTATCAATTTGTAGAATCTTAAGGATTGAGCTGAACAATATAACCAGAAGAATAAGAATCAATGGCACAATACACATGAAAATACTTTGGGGAAAGTCTCAGATAAAACCCCACACTATTGTATTATCATACATGGTGGAAATACATAGGAATTAAAACCTTAGTCTCATAGTTAGCAGCACTTAGTACAATCCTCACAGATGCTCACAGGCAATCTTGGCTTCTTTCTAGCCTTCCTCTCTACCCTCCAAGCTCCTATTTCCTTGCATTGTTCCATGTGGATGATTGGCCTATTACCAAGTGGAAAAACAAGCCTTCAAAACTGTGCAATCCTCAAGGATGAATCCTTGACTACATGCATGAGTTTTCACCATGAGAAAACACATGCAACTAATAGTACACTATCCTTAAACATTAATCTCAACTAGGCCTTTCTCAGAATAGACATGTATGAGTTTCTGATGAGGGAATCTTCAGTTAACTGGAGTAGCACTAGTTGAGTGCATTAATGCATCAACTGACTATTAACTCACTATTAGTTCCTCCAACAATTTGAAACTAATTTAACTGGACTTAACTCAATAAACTGAGTTAACTAATTACAACTCAAATATAACTCAATCTTATCTCCTTAATTTAAGGGATAACTCTTGCATGACCTCAGAAAGACTTCTAACTTGAATTTCTCCAACTAATTAATTTAAAATAAATAAATTAATTGATTCCAAGTAGTTGTTAAGACTAAATTCGATTTTAATTCACAATTTAATTCAAGGACAAATTAAATTGGAATGTTCTTGTTGCCATATTTCAACACATCTTCCTCAGACTAGGGGAAGTGCGACGTGAATATTTAAAAGTGATCTAAGGAACTAATCCATATAGACATGGTCTTCGAATTCAGGAGCTCTACAAATGCTCCTCCTTCTACACCATTCTTGAAAATGGTGGCATAGGTGAATGGCAAAAGTTTGAAGGAAATAAGTCAAAAATTTAGTACCAGTGTCATAAAAGAGAGGTGACTGGAAATAGGCAAGAAAATATTTGGCAATAGTCACAAAAGTGGAATGAGTCACTCTGGGTTGATCAACATACCACTTAGTAGCTCCTCTAGTAAGCATGCATTGGAAAAAATGAAGAAGGATGGACATGTGGAATGAGAGAACCTAATTAATGGGATCTTCTCTATGATTACATTCAAAATTAGAGATGTATTAAGGAAGTTTAGTAAGAATAATTGGCCAAGTGGGATCATAGAGAAGCGGATTGCTAATGAGCTGGCTGAAACCAGGGAGACTCAAACCAACCATAAAATGAAGCACTGGAGAAGGAGTGACCACATCGGTGGGGGTTTTGTTGGTGGGGTTACCCTAGTTGGTACATAGGTTACCCCTCTGGTTTCCCAGACCCATGTTGGTGCCTAACATGATGGCATTACGGGGTTGATAATATGTAAAATTAAAGGAGGAATTGGATGAATTAGTAGAATCGACATCACAATCATCAATCGATGAAAGACTGGGAGGATGTGCTTTAACTCAATGGGGAGGAGTAATATGTCCTAACAAGAACTGAAGGTGAAGACATCAAAGTCACCCTGACAAATTCCTAGGGGGCATAATGATGTCGAGACAGTTATGGATTTAAGGACTAAAGGGTTATGATAGGAATAAAAGAGCAACAAAAAACAATCAAACACTTAGTGTAGTGGTTCCAAGTGTAAACTAACTATATTAATGATGTTACTCTAATACAAGAAAACGGGTCCTATCAAATAAAAATACCTCTAGCCTACATGTGGTTTAAATCCTCAAATAATCCAAAATTTATTGTTTTAGATGACCTTCGAAAGAACTTCTTACTTAACAGAATCTCATCCTCGTAAGCAAGGTTGTCGAAAGAAAGGTAAGGTAGAGAACTAACTGCTTCCCACAGCCAGTCCTATAAGGTATTTTCCTAAGATTGGCACTATAGTTACCTTTGTTCCATAGGGGTGGTCAATTCTTGAGCTTCTTCATAGTCAACCAATGCACAGGATTACCTGCCAAAGGTTGGGTAGTCCCGAGGAGATTCACTCACATAATGACCTAGCCTAACCCCCTCTAAATTGGGTTTTTGATGAACTCTGGCTTTGGACCATGGGATGGTGATGAATTTTGAGCTCCCTAATATGTTAACATCTATGTCTCAATGTAAGAGATCAATGGGTGTTATTGGAAACCTGTCCCACCAAACCTACACATACACACAAAGATTGTTTTTCCTTGGTGCCCAAGCGGGCTTAATCTATTTGTGTTGAGTTTCAAATCCGAGCTTGGCAGTGTTAATCAAGCTTACATTCACTTAGGGTGTGAGTGTGTGAAAATAATGTGTCAATTGGATGAGTTAATTGAGTAAGTTTTATGACGCCATATGTTTCTAAAATACTATAAATAGATCTGAAAATGATAGAAAATAAACAACCAATCAAGAACACAAAACCCCACCCACAAAGTCTATGAAGTAGACAAGAAAGAGAGGGAAACAATCTACTCCAAGACACATTAAAAGGCCTAAAATATCTAATGTAAGGGACTAAGATCTAGAGGCACTAATATGTTGTAAATGGTGCAGACAAACAACAAATATCAGAGGTGAAAAATGTTGCAAAGGATAGGTGTGAAACTCTTAAAACCTAGGATGCTCAAGAGGATCCTAAGGGTGAAAGGAAAAACTACAAATATAAAGGGATAAAAGGTGAAAAAAACCTATCCAAAAGTTTTGAAAAGTAATGGATCATAGTCTAAAAAGAAGTGGTTGAAAATGTTCAAACCCTAGACTCCTCAGTCAGCTAATATCTTCCTAACAATGTGGAGGTGTAGTCTAAACCCTAAGGGCATTTTTCCTTCCTCAAAGAGAAGAAATGATTGTATCTAGGCATAGGGGAGACTGAAAATAGAGGTGAAGTACCCTTCCTAGTTTGCAGACAACACTCTCAGCAAATTTGAAAAAAATTCTAAAAAAATTCCAGAAAAATACCAAAATGCAAGTACTCACTTGAAACGCTAGAAAACGAAGCTTTTGGGCCAAATAGCATGCTCTGGAACATAGATCAGGGGCTGAAAAATGTGTTTTTCTCCCTAGTCCCTCAGTCAATAGATCTCGCACAAATTTTTCCATCTCCTGCTTGATCGGTACTTGTGACCTATGGAAAGAAACTCAAACCACCAAAATCGGAAAATTTGAGAAAAAGGAAAATAATACTTTAAATAGAAATTGAGAGGCTAAAAATAGTTATAGAAAACCCCGAAATTTACTGAAACTTCAATCACCCAACAACGTTATTATTACATCTCTGGAGTCGCCACTTTTTAGTGTGAAGTTTCTTGGAAAGTCTACCAAAAACACTTCACTTAAGTCACTAGGTGACAAATGACCCTAACAAAAATTTGTGGCTTCTTATGATTCAGATCTGCAATAAAAGTGTAAAACCTACAAAAAAAACATCTACGATCCACAATAGCAAAAAATAGTCAATATATATCCAATGTAATAACCCAAAGAGAAAGACTTTTAATTGAATAGATTCTTTATTGATAACACCTCGTGAAGGATATCTACAAAAAGGGTCTACAAATCCCCCTCTGTGGGATGGGTCCTTTGATGTCCTTGATGCTTCAGTAATCAATGTTCTCTCTCAATGTGTGAAAAACCTAAAACAATGTGGAGAACTCAAATGAGAGCTTAAAAGAAAAGAGACGATAATGGTGATGGCAATAATGATCATGGTGAAGAATGAATGGAAAACCCTCCTATTTATAACAAAGTATTGAATTAATCTAAAAAGGGGAGAATAATAAAAAAATATTGACCAAATCAAGATCTAACCATTATGAATACTTTATTATATTTTTTGGAGAGGGTAAAGATATTTAAAATTGTCAAATATCTTTATTTAGAAATAATTAATAAATAAAATAATTTATTAATTATTTCGCGAGGATTAAGAATGGTGTGAAATTGAAATACTTATTAAATAGTGTTTTAACCATTATTCCAATGATTGAAATAATGAATAATAAATAAATAGTGATTTATTTAATTATTCCTAGGGAATTTCATCAAATGTGATAAGGAATAATTATTTAAACGATGATTTAATAATTATTCTTAGAGAAAATTAATTAAATAAGGATTTATCTAATCATTCTCATGGGTGTTTTTTTCATCTGAAAATAATTGAATAAAAATGGTCTACTAATTTATTTTTCACACTGGAAGTTATTTTACTATGGTAAAATTAATCCTACATGGTGTATTTCGATCCACCTAGTTAGAAATGGCTAGGTGATCATTTTTTGGTGATAACATCTTGTGCTATTATGGTGCTAAGGGATTGTATTTTTACATGTTCCATATTTTATATATTTTACATATTGGATGTATGAAAACAATAAACAAATTTAGAAGTCTAAATAAAATAACCCTCATAGTATAGATTTTAGATTTTTAAGTATAATTTTATCGGATCTATTGTGATGAACTATCTAGTGAAATATCTATGGAGATTTATGGATCAAGGTCACTTTGAAAAATGGTTTAGACCTTAAAACATATTGGGAAAAAAAAATCATTGATTCATTTTCAATAAAATTAAGACCTTCGTTTCTTTCAAGCACTTAAATTTACAAAATTAAATAGTTTAAGATAATATGTATTTGTATTTCTTACCATTGTACCTCTACTAATGTATAATTTAGGAAGAGTGATTGGAATTGACATAGATATTTACTACAAAGTTGTATTCTTCACAAGTCGATTTCAATATGAAGCAATAATTTTAATTTCTATTATAATAAGAGTGCATGGCGTCATGGTTTCTAAAACTTGAGTTCATGTAGAAGTGGAGCCAAGAATATATCAATACATTTGTATTCAACTCCATTTTAATTATTTGCATGGTTTCTCTGTGTAATTTTCTTGTAATACATTTCTAAGATTTTTAGATATCATACTTTTTAATAAATACTAGTATTTTAGTGCTTATTTACTACTATGCCATGTAACCTCAACAAAATAGTTTTAGTCTCTATCTCATGCACTATGCAACAAAAAGCCTTTGCTTCAATAATGATTCCTCACCCTTCTATATCAGTTGTAGAGGGAAAAACAAAACTTAATCATAAGATCACCATTTACATAAAAAGATAACCTTCGATATTAATAAATCTAAAAATTAAATTTTAAGATAAATATGGAATTAGAATAAATTACTATTAAACCTTTATTTTTCTATGCCTTGTTGAATGTTTTATTTAGTTATTCTTAGGGGATTTCATAAAATGTGACAAGGAATAATTATTTAAACAATGATTTAATAATTATTCTTAGAGAAAAAAAAAAATAAATAAGGATTTATCTAATCATTCTCATGGTTTTTTTTCATCCAAAAATAATTTAATAAAAGTGGTCTACTAATTTATTTTTCACACTCGAAGTGATTTTACTATGGTAAAATTAATCTTACATGGTGTATTTTGATCCACCTAGTTAGAAATTGCTAGGTGATCATTTTTTGGTGCTAACATCTTGTGCTATTATGGTGCTAAGGGACTGTATTTTTAAATGTTCCCTATTTTATATATTTTACATATTGGATGTATGAAAACAATAAAAAAATTTAGAACTCTAAATAAAGTAACCCTCATAGTATAGATTTCATATTTTTAAGTATAATTTTATCAGATCTATTGTGATGAACTATCTAGTGAAATATCTATGGAAATTTATGGATCAAGGTCACTTTGAAAAATGGTTTAGACCTTAAAACATATTAGGAAAAAAAATCATCGATTCATCTACAATAAAATTAAGACATTCGTTTCTTTCAAGCATTTGAATTTACAAAATTGAATAGTTTAAGGTAATATGTCTTTGTATTTCTTACCATTGTACCTCTACTAGTGTATAATTTAGGAAGACTGATTTGGAATTGACATAGATATTTACTACAAAATTGTATTCTTCACAAGTCGATTTCAACATGAAGAAATAATTTTAATTTCTATTATAATAAGAATGCATGGGGTCATGGTTTATAAAACTTGAGTTCAAGTAGAAGTGGAGCCAAGAATATATCAATACATTTGTGTTTAACTCCATTTTAATTATTTGCATGGGTTTTTTGTGCCGTTTTCTTGTAATACAATTGTAAGATTTTTAGATATCATATTTTTTAATAAATACTAGTATTTTAGTGCTTAGTTACTACTATGCCATGTAACCTCAACAAAACAGTTTTAGTTTCTATCTCATGCACTAAGCAACAAAAAGCCTTTGCTTCAATAATGATTCCTTACCCTTCTATATCAATTGTAGAGAGAAAAACAAAACTTAATCATAAGATCACCATTTACATAAAAAGATAACCTTCAATATTAATAAATCTAGAAATTAAATTTTAAGATAAATATAGAATTAGAATAAATTACTATAAAACCTTTATTTTTCTATGCCTTGTTGAATGTTTTATAAAAATCCAAAAGAATATAGATTTTAAAGCCCGTTAAAAATTATACAAATTTTAAAAAACCCTTTAAACTTATATAAATTAATTTATATACCTTAGATAATGTTAAGCATATGGAGTGGTGTAAGAAAATCATTTATTACTCATTCATGACTTTTGTATAAAATCTTATCTCATACTTATTTCTATTAATTTAATAATATTTATTTATTCAATGGTTTGTGTATTATTTCAATAATCTAAATATATATTTAATTATTCTATTTTTTTATTATATATTGAATTGTATTATTACTAATTGAGTTATTTAGAGTATTTGGAAAGAATTGTTATTATCTTTATTTGTTATACATTCTTGAACTCTAAGGAATATCTTACTTTTTCTTACAATCCTAAGTAGGATGGTTTTAGGGTTTGTTACATGAAAAGATTAAGATTACTTTGTTTCATCAAAAACTTGGCACCACCACATAATTTTGAATGTTCACCATCATACAAAAAATTCCTTAACAAGACACCCATTTACCAATTATTTTCGATTGCATAAACCTTTTACACATTAAAATTAAATTTCACTCTTATTTTTTTTATACTAATCTAAACTTTTTCAAAATCATGACATTTTAAATCTTTTGCTTGACAATAATATTAAACTTAATTCTTAATTTATGATTTGGAATTAAATTGAAATTACCCTTTTACCTACTCCACTTAATGTGAACAATTATTTTGAACAATATCATACATATAAAACAAAAAAAATATCTTAAAATAGAAATAAATACACTACAATATAATATAATATTGATAAATGTAAAATAAATCTAATTGTCATATCTACTTAAAAATTAAAATTTTAGCTTTTTAATTCTATGTTTCCATTGATATTATATTGAAAGTGATTGAAATTCAAAAAATCTTTAATAATTTTAGTTGTTTTAAGAATACTTACAAACTAAATCAATTTGGAAAAACAATTATTAATTAACTTGATCAATAATAATCCTTTTTTTTATCTTTCTTTTTTCTTTTCTTTTTTTTTCATTTTTTTTCTCTTTATTCTCTTAATCTTTTTTTAATTTTATTTTCCTTCTTTAATTATCCTCTCTTTTTAGATCCCCTCCCCTTATTTTTTTACTATTTTATATCTCCTTTTTATTTTTTTTATTACTTATTATTTTCACTTTTACTATTTTTAATTCTTTATCAACTTATTATCCTTTAATTTCTTAAATCTAAACTATTTTATATCTCCTTCTTATTTTTTATTACTTATTATTTTCACTTTTACTACTTTTAATTCTTTATCCTTATTATTCTTTAATTTGTTAATTTTAGATTTAAGTATATTTTATTCATTAATTATCTTTCTTTAACTTTTCACTCTATTTGTCTGAGGTGACATGTTCAAATTATCTTTTAATTTAATTTGTTTTTATATTTATTATTTTTTCGATATATATATGAATTGTCAAATTTCCAAACCATATTATTCAAATTATTTCATTTTTTTTCTCATTCTTCTATCAACCCCCCACAAATATAAAAAATAAATTATAACCATAGTATATTTTTTTGGCCATTTTCCTTTTAATTTTCTTCGTCTTTGACCGAAGTGCATTCTTAAAATGTTTGATGTGTCTTTTGATGGCTTAAATTGATGGCTTAAATTGAAATAGCACAACCAATTCCGAATTTGATGGCTTAAATTGATTTTCATTTAGCATATCCCTTTATATGAGAAAATAAAACTTAGACCATCGCCGTTCATGGTTCTGATACAAGTTACTCTTCATGAATCAAATCAAATATATTAAAATATATAATTGCTCATACATTAAATCGGTTATGAGCTTGATTGATCGGTCATGACCAGAAAACTAACAACTTTTATCTCTAATAAATAAATTAGGAAAAATATAATATGAAATAGAAATAAAATAATAAAAAAATCATATATTAATGCCATGACTTAGCTAAAAATATGTTGATAACAATTTGTTTTCCTGGCTAGAGATAAATCTGAAAAAGTTAATATTTTACCAAATAATTTATAAAAATGGAAACAACTCTTGGAACAAAATGAAAATGATATCCTATTTAGAAATTGAATAATTATCTTACTTAAAAATGAAAATTATATACCATACTGATAAATAAAACTACTACCCATGAATTGTTAATCACATTTTGTCCCTAGTTAAGTATGAGCTTAAACCTAGAACTAAATTATCATGAATTTGTCACTAAATCCTTCCATCATCATCACCATAATTAATTAGGCCAAAGGTTGTCCACCAAAGTGAACTAGTCATGTCATTGTTTAGACCGTTGAGCAAAGGAGAGAATAGAATACACACAACACACGAGTGAGCAACGGAGAGAATAGGAAGCACCTAAAACATGTCGATTAGAAAGTCCTTCCATGTTATCAGCCAGTGCTGAGTAACACCATCCCCAAATTCCTTCGCATTCATCCATAAATATATTACAGAGCTCATAATCACTTGTAGCTCGCAAATTTAAAAATGAATGACAAAGGTTGAAAGTTTATTCAAATTCAAAAAGTGAACACTAAAGATTGCAAGCTTTTTCAAATTCAAACGTTATCCCTCAAGGAGTGAAGAGGGTTGGGGTAGGGCATTAAATATTTCTTTAACTTATGTCTCTTCAGATGTAAATATCAATTTTCATGCAACTATGGGTGTCAAAGCGGTAAATTTGTAAGGAGCTCCCATTGTTGAAGTCAAGTTGTGAACCCAACAGGGAACATAATGCAGATGTATGGATGTGGATGTTAATCGTGCCATGCACTAAGCCAATGATTGTGTTAGTCCATGGTTGTTAAGAATTGCCAGACGATAATGGCCATGACACCGACGGTTAGAATCCCAAAGCCTTGCATAGAAAACATTGCTATTATTAACAACCATGTACTAAGCCAATCATTCGCTTAGTGCATGGCATGATTAACATCCACATCCATACATCTCCATTGTATTCCTGGCTGGGTTCATAGATCGACTCTGGTAGCAGAAGCTCCTTGCAAATTTACTGCTCTCACACTCACAGTTGCACAAGAACCAATATTTACAAGTGAAGAGACATAAAGAAATATTTAATGCCCTATCCCAACCCTCTTTAATCTTTGAGTAAAATTTTTTGACAATTATATACCATACCGATCAATAAACCTCCTACCCATGAATTATTAATCACATTTTATCCTTATTTAGTATGAGCTTAAACCTAGCGGTAAATTATCATGACCTTGTCACTGAATCCTTCCATCACCAAAATAAAACATGCCAAATAGCATCCATCAGAGTGAGCTAGCTATGTCATTGTTTACACTGTTGTGCAATGGAGAGAATAGAATACACATAACACATGGCTGAGCAACATAGAGAACAAAAAATACCTAAAACACACCCATTAGAAAATCCTTCCATGTTATCAACCAGTCATGAGTAACACCATCCACAAATTCCTTCGCATTCATCCATAAAGATATTACAGATGTTGGGTGTGGAGCATGATTATTTAAAGGTTTTTGTTTTAGCTAGATGTGTACTGCAGGATGTTAGTACAACCCTCCATGCGAGGGCGTGTGAGGGGGACTTGTCCCCCCAACAGGGGTTCGGGGGGGCCGATCCCCCCTGGTTGGGGGGTCCAGGGGCCATCGGTCCCCCAACGGGGGTTTCGGGGGCAGCACCCCCGAAGCTAAAAACATATGTAAAATTTCCTTGTAAAAGTATAGTATTTTCTAGTCACTCTAGGCCGTTCATTAGGCGGATGATCTAACGATAGAACTTATGTTTAGTTTAGGGTTCTTTTCCCTAGAAGGCAACCCCTCTCTTTGTATTAGGGCATTGTATTGAGGTTGTGTAAGAAATGTGTATTCTTCGAGTGAGAAACAGAGAGGTGAGACTGTGAGAGAAAACAAAGGAACTTATAGCAGATCTACTGTAGGTTATGTCTCTTCATTTTGTTGGATAATAAAAATGAAGGATTGGTTGTTCGAGGTGGATGTAGGCCAAACTGGGTGAACCACGTATATCTGTGTCTGTTTGGTTTTATGTGTTTTCTATGTTTATCTTTCTACTATATTCTATGTGTTCCATTGCTCTGTAATATATGATTTTGTAACAACTGGTATTAGAGCCGAAGGTCTACTTGGCTAACAAACTCGCAGGAGAGAAGGGTTCCTGATACAAGTGGGAGCAATGGCGGAAGATGGTAAGTTTAGGGTTGAGAAATTTAACGGCCAAAACATCTCACTGTGGAAGATGCAGATGGAAGATTATCTGTATCAGAAAGATTTGTACCTACATTTGGCGCAAAAACAAAGATGTCGACGGGTATGACAGATGAAGAATGGAACCTTCTTGATAGAAAGGCACTTGGAATAGTAGGGTTGTGCCTCGCAACGTCGGTCACCTTCAACATTTCGAAGGAAACAATGGCAGAGGGTTTGATTAAGGCGTTGGTGAAACTATATGAAAAACCCTCGGCCTCAAACAAGGTATTTTTTATGAAACGATTATTTAATATGAAGATGTTGAAAGGTGGATCTGTTGCAGACCATTTAAATGGTTTTAATACTATTACAAGTTAGTTATGTTCTCTAGGGGTAAACTTTGATGATGAAGTTAGAGCTCTGTTATGCTTGTGCTCATTGCCAGAAAGTTGGAATGGTTTAGTAATGGCCATTAGTAACTCTGTTTCTGGATCTAGTACTTTAAAGTTTGATGATGTTTTTTGTGCTATCTTTAGCGAGGAAATGTGATGGAAAAGTTCTGGTGAGACATCGGGTAATGCTTTGAGTGCAGAGTCTAGGGGAAGAAAAATGGAAACAGGAAAGAGCTCAAGATATCATAGTTTATCAAGAAAAGGCAGATCGAAGTCTAGATCGAGGATAGTGTGCTGGAAATGTGGAATTAAAGGACACCTAAAGAAAGACTGTAGATCTCGGAAGGGAAAACAAGGAGATGCATAGCAAGAAAACAATCATGAAGCAAATGTGACAGGTGAGGTGTTACAAGATTCATTGATTCTTTCTTTCGAAAATATTATTGATTCTTGGGTGGTAGATTCAGGGGCCTCATTCCATGCCACACCTGATAAGATAGATATTTTCATG